>MU742372.1:5741-18080 GCA_026770625.1 Nicotiana glauca
CACCTCGCTCCGAAGACTCGAAATCGGCATTCTACATCCTCCCGAAGGCTTGAACCAATGCACAATGCACCCAAACTAGCCAATTAACGACAAACTAATGAGAATATACTCAAATACTTGTTAACAATTCATATTATACGAGTTCCCAACTTCGTTTAGTGAAATGACCAAAATGCCCTCGGGCCCACGTGCCCGAAGATTCAAAATTTCTCGAAGACAAAGGTTACCCATGACCTTAAGAACTCAAATATATGATTTTATCATAATTTCATACTCAAAATCGTGGCTAACATCCAAGGTTATAATTTTCTAGGTTTTCAACCAATACCTCAATATTTACTCTAATTTCCATACTTTAATCCATACAAAATCAACGTATTTAGCTTATAATAGGTAGGGATAACATACCTTAACATTGATGGTGAAAATCCCCTCCTTGAAGCTCTCCACAATCGCCCCAAGCCATGAAAATATGAGAGAAATGAACCAAATCACGACTTAAATCAACCTCACTGCCCCAGCTATTTTCGCTTCTGCGACAATACATCCGCTTCCGCACTTTCACTTTTGCGGAAAATTCTTCGCTCCTGCGATTCCCCAGATGCAGCCAATTTCTGCTTCAGCGGAACCCAAACCGCATCAGCGGTCCCGCTTAAGCGGTCCAAAAACCGCTTCTGCGGTTTCTCCCCAAGCCAGCCTTTCCGCTTCTGCGATCCCTCCTCCGCAGATGTGGTCCCGCTTCTGCGGAGCCTTGACCGCATCTGCGGTCCCCCAAGCCTTAGTCCAAAACCACTTCTGCGGCCACTCGTTCGCTTCTGCGGTTCCGCTTCTGCGGTCACCCAACCGCAGAAGCGAAAATACCAGCAACCAGATGCTTCAGCACTTCTTCAAAGTCAATTTTTGATCCGTTAACCACCCGGAATTCACTCGGGGCCTCCGGGACCCCAACCAAACATGCCAACCAATCCCAAAACACATTCTGGACTTTATCGAGGCTTCAAATTACATCAAACAACGCTAAAATCATGAATTACACCCCAAATCCAAGTTTATGAACTTTAAAATTTCTAACTTCTATTTCCGATGTTTAAACCCATCAAAACACGCCCGATTGACTTCAAATTTTGTACACAAGTCATATTTGAAATTACGGACCTACTCCAACTTCCGAAATTTGATTCCGACCCTGATATCAAAAAGTCAACCCCCGGTCAAACTCTTCAAAAACCTTCAAATTTCTATCTTTAGCCAAATGGCTTCAAAATGGTCTACGGACTTCCGAATTCACTTCCGATCGCGCCCCCAACTCCAGAATCACTATATAGAGCTATTTCCAGTCTCAGAATTCCAAACAGACATTGATAACACCGAAATGCTCTTCAAGCCAAACTTATGAAATTTCTTCTAACTTGCTAACTTCCACATTATGCGCCAAAACGCTCCCGGGTTATCCAAAAACCGATCCGGGCATACGCCCAAGTCCGAAATCATCATACGAACCTGATGGAACCTTCAGATCCCGATTCCGAGGTCGTTTACTTGAAATTCAAATCCTAGCTCATTCTTTCAACTTTAAGCTTTCGAAATAAGAATTCTCTTCCCAAACCAACTCTGGACTTCTTGAAATTTAATTCTGACCACGCGTACAAGTAATAATACCTGAAATGAAGCTGTTCATAGCCTCCGACTGCTGAACGGGGCGCTGGTACTCAAAACGACCGGTCGGGTCATTACAGATTGAATATCTGGAACTGAGATGAATGGCTAAGATCCAAAGAATTGTGATGGGATAAGAAGCTTTGGTTGTTCCGACCAAAGTCATTCTCCTTCGAACTAAAACCTAAAATACTTTTCACATCTAAAATTCTTGACTCACTTTTTTTCTTCATCTGAAATAGCCATGGAAGATGTTGAATAATTAGCTCCTCCAACACATATTGCTGAAAATTAATGTCGCTATGTAGGAGTTATTTATTGATTGAGAGTTGTTTTTTTTGTTCTTGGTCTGGATAGCTTCTACTGCAAAGAAACGAGGTGCTAAATCTGCCGAGGTGTTCTCAAGTCAGGTTTAGGATCATCTCATGTATATCTCTTATCATCTCCTTTTATTTTTCTGTTGTGTTTTTATCATATTTATAATTGTGCGTTGTTGAATATTGAGCTTTGCAATGAAGGATTTAGTTTTGGTGTTTTATCATATATATACTGCAACAAGTAAGTTTTTCATTCTTCTTATTTTCTTGATCTTGCAGTAGTTCTAAACTTCACGACCACTGGTGTGTTTTCGAATACATGGCATTTTCAATAGATTTTTTATGGTCCGGAAATATCTCACCAGATGTAAAAAGTTGTGTGACTTTAGATGAAGAAGTTAGAAGATAAAGATATATAAAAAAAAATTCCACCTCTCATAATGATATATCAATACAACAAAGCTCTACTTACATGTGGAAGATTATACTCAGGCTTCAGTCATTTATTCTTTCTGGAGAGAAAAAGCTCCAGAGTTTTGTTTCAAAGCCACGAAGTTAAGAGTTTTTCATATTTTCCTACGAGATGGAAAATGTTAAGATTCGGCTAGAACCTTTTTTTTTTTAATTTTTGCAGTACAAGCATACACATATTAACAACTTTGACAAGAGTAGATTGGTTAAGTAGAGCACTAGAAGCCAACTTTACTTTAAGAAATGACCTTAGAATATAGAGTTTCTGAAGTGTGCATAAATAGTATACTACATATATAAATAGCACCATTTGGTTTTGTTTAAGAGAACAATGGGGATAACATTCTCGCTATGAAGATGTCAGTTTAATGATTTATCATCCGCATGAATATTTAGAGTCGGAAAAAACTTGTCATTATCCTTTCATATTCCTGGTGATGGACTATTTCTCTATTTGTTTATCGAATGTGCTTCTCTGTGCTAAATAAAATCATGTGCAAGAATATCAGTCAATCTTCATCCACGAGACATTTCAAGGATCTCTTGGAATTATGTATTGTTTTCCTTAGTTCTATTTTCTTTTAATTATAATGATGGTAGCAGCCACTTTTTTAATGATTGTAGCACTTTACATGAGAATGTTTTAAAGAATACAAACAGTCATATGATCCATGGTACAGAGTGAATTGCTATAGATATGCAATTGGGTGCTATGTTTACAACATAGTATCTTTTGAATATATATTGCGGCAATTACAACAAAGAAGTTCTCATGGATTTTTTGTGCCCTGAAATTATTACAACTTTTCAATTTGGCTGTGGGACGCTGTTAATCCTCTTTATGTGAGGATCTCATCTTCGCGTAAAACCCAAGACCATTCTCAAGTTATTATGTCTCTTCCTTTATTGTGGTCTCACCTAAAAATTATTTATGTTGCGGGTGGAGATATGAACCCTAGACCTCACTGCTCTCCTCCCACTTTATTGACCACTAGGCTACAACCTTGGGTGATTTGGATTCGTGAGAACTATTTTGCATTATGTTGTGGGTATATTATAACCAACGCCAGCTTGTATGGGACTGAGGTTCTTTTTATATTTATGGAGTTTAGATGAATTGGGGAATGATAATGGAAATAATGATATGACAATGACGTAGTGTGGTTTATGATTTCTGTTTCTAGGATTATGCTATAAACTACTAACTTGATGGAGTTTGGCTGAGCCTCGAAATAGATAACAATTGGTACCGTTCTGATGGTTTCATTTGATAAAATGGAGTCCATACTACTCTATATTAATCGCTTTGAATATTAATCCAGAACTGATTTGTAGGTGAGCTAAATCAATCTGCTTTTTAATGTAATATAAGATGAATGTTGATTCCCTGCGGTGCAGTAGATGAATGGTAAAAAGGAGAGAGTTTATGTGTTATTAATATTCTTTGTAGATGCAGATTAGAATACTTGAGGTCTGTTATTGGCTCTGAGAATCTTTCTTCTGTGTATCCTAGCTTGAATTGCTTTTGTTTTTGCCCTAAATTCAAGCAAGACGTACTTGTAGCTGTATGATTTTCTGCTAATTCATGATCCATCCCTAAGGTTGAGGTGTAAGCTGCTATGCACATCAGTTCTTTCTCATGTTTTAGTGGGAGGTCTGATGGAAAATGTGGTTTTTTTGTTAGTAGTGGCTAATAAAAATTTCTAATGACTAACGGCTATTCAGGAGAAGCGTGGAAAAGAGATTGTTTTGAAAGCAACGGGTCAGGCAATAAGCAAGATGTAGCTATCGCAGAGATCATTAAGGTAGCTTGCCTACTTTATTTTTTCTTCCAGTGCACGTTCTGTATTGCCATATTCAGATGTAACTCAATGTTTTATTCTCTTTCAGAGAAGAATTACTCGTCTGCATCAAGACACTGCTATCAGCTTAGTAAGCATCACTGATGTATGGGAACCTATTGAAAATGGCCTTTTGCCGTAAGTTTCAAGTCTTGCTAGCTTTCTCTAAATTCATTTGTTTTTCAGTGCATGTTGGTGTAAGGTGTGTAACTGCGTATCATGTGGGATAATACTAAGATTTACCTTCTATTCTCCAATTTAGTGCAAATTGCATAGTTGTGGTTCTGATTCTTGAATGTTGGTTTTCTTTGTAAAAAGTGTGGAGCAGATTGGCAAGGTTCAGAAGGAATTCCATGTTGCACATTAATAACTTCTAACAACCTTTTCTTCTTATTAGCCCTTTTTCTAGCTCTAGCACTTTGATAGGAGTTGTTGGAGTAAAAAGGTGAGTTATTTGGCCTGATGGTGGAATTTTGATTCATATTGTCGATCATATTACTACTTGTACTTGTCCCTTTCTTATTTTTGTCAGTTTCTGGATCATGTGCTTTCTCAAAATCCCTCTCATAGTTGGTAATTAGTTGTAAATCATTGTTTTGTTTCTCCTCGACCATGTGAACATGTTCCGTCCTAACCAATTGTTCTTCTCCCCTATTCATCATCTGGAAGATGCTAGGGAATTCTGGATCTTGGAGATTTTTTTCTTTCTCGGCTTCTATTACAAAATCAGACCTTCCATTTTCCTTATTCTCACTCATTATATTATTTGTCTCAGTTGCAATTGTTATAGGTTGTCTATGATTTTCAGAAAATTATTCTGTTATAGCTAGTAACTCATCTCCCATGTTCATCACCTGGAGATTCTTTTCCTTCACAACTTCTGTTATAGTATTAGTTCCTCTGTTATCCTTGTTCTCCCCCACATTGTTAGTTGTCTCAGTTGTTCTTGTAGTAGGTTGTCTTTATGGTTCAGGAACTTGATTGATTGGTATATAGATTTGTTTGGTCACTTTTCCTTTGTTTTGTGCTTTGGCATTGATTTGCATATGAGCTATTGTTGTACTACTTTCTCCTCAGGCACTTTCTTTCCTTTTGGTAGTAATCTTCTTTGGTTGTTGTTGGTTCACCATTATGTTAGGTGAGGTAGTTGGCTACTCTAATTTTAGTGATGGAATGTTCAAGATATTTTTTCACATTATACTTTATCTTTTGACATAATTATTTATAATTTCAGGTCATACCGTCTGATGTTGGATAATTTAGTGGGTGAAAGATTTCAAAATCATGAACAATTGCGAAAATTATTTGAAGACCATCATTCGTCTGTATTAGTTATACAATGGCATTAGCTATTTGGTCTAAACAATATATTTGTATGTTTTAAATTACTGTGATATTAATATTTTTGATTAGTACTTTCTTTTGTTTGTTAAGATTAATGATATACATTTTTTTTGAATTAATATTAATATATTTTATTATTTGAGTCATATTCTATACGAATGTAGTAACTATTATTAATTGTGGCTAAATTATTTACAATTGATGTAAAAAAATAATCGTTAAAGATATTGACATTTAGCGGCAATTTAGTTAAACATATTAGCCATTAGAATGGAAGCTAAAAGGGCAAACTAAGATGTTTTCAGAAGGGATATTATGACCATTTTAATTGCCACAAAATAATTGCCATTAAAGATGCGAATTTTTAGTGGCAATTATTTTTAATTTAGCGGCTATAAAAAATAGATACTAAAGAAGTATAATTAGCCGTTTAGATTAAAATTAGTAGCCATTATAATTGCCACAAATAATTGCCCTTAAAGATGCGATTTTGAACGGTAATTATTTTAAATGTAGCGGCTATAATAATGGACGCTAAAGAAGTAAACTTATCTATTTTGGATTGGATTTAGTAGCCATTATAATTGCCGCAAATAATTGTCGTTAAAGATAATAACTTTTAGCGGCAATAAAAATACCGTTTACCAGCTTTTGCGAGAATAGCCGCTAAAGGCTTTGCCGACCCCAGTTTCAGCGGCAAAAGACCAATGGCTTGTAAAAGATATAGCGGCTATTATTATTGCCGCTAAAGCCATTTTGTATTGCCACTAAAGGTCTTATTTGTAGTAGTGTATTGAGGTGACTTGCACGCCGGATAGAGAGCGTGGGGTAGAGCACCACTGGGATTGTGACTTGGTCCGTCTCGGTTGTTGATTTTGCCGCATATTTCACTATGACTTGTTCTTTTTCACTATGATTTGGGCTTATTGCCATACTTGAGGCTTATTGCCGACTGTTTGAGCTCCTTGTGAGCTATCATTACTGTTTTCCTCACTATTTGAAATATTACTTGATCTCAATCCATTTGAATTACACTGTTTCATGAACTCAGCTATATTTTTACTCAACCTTGAGTTTTTAACTAACATTTGAACTATTGTTTGGGCTAAACATTATTGTTTTTTTACTGATGCCCGAGGGGTTTATGATTATTTTCTGGACTGATTGAGGCCGAGGGCATGTGAGGATACGTTGAGTGATGTGAGGAAGCTTTCAGGCCTCTAGTGTTATGTGAGGAAGCTTCCAGGCCTCGAGTGTGATGTGAGAAGGCTTTAAGGCCTTATGTTGATATGACAGGCTTTAAGGCCTTATGATGATATAGCGCTTGGGCTGTAGGAGCCCCTCCGAAGTCTGCACCCCCACAGTGAGGGCGGGTACCCAGGTGAGTTGGGAGTGAGCCCGAGAGGCTAATGTTGTACTTTGTGATTGGGAGGGAGCCCGAGAGGCTGATATTGTACTTTGTGAGTGTGGAGTGAGCCCGCGGGGCTGATACTGGTCTGAGCATTTGATATTGAGCCCGAGAGGCTGGTACTAATTTGAGTTGCGCCCGAGGGCCGAACTTTTATGTGCTCATCTTGCATACTTATTTACCTTTTACCCGTTATACCGTGGTAACTGTGCTCGAGGGGCGGATTTTCTGTGCCTATCAACACTACTGTTTTGAAATCATTATTGTAAGTATTGAAAAAATCATTTTCAAAAGAGATTTGAACTGAGCAGATTTGAACTGCGCCAAAGTATTTCTAAAGTTTTCACAGATTTCACTATTTTTTGAGAAAAATTGTACTCGGGTTCTATACAACATGTTGGTTGTTTTACGTGATTTCTTGCTGCTCAGTTATTATTTACCTTTATTACTCACTGAGTTGGAGTACTCACTTTACTCCCTGCACCTAGCATGCAGTTGCAGGTATTTATTCACCCGGTAGCGGGTATTGACTGCGTGGAGGCAGAGTTGTAGAGGTTTTAGCGAGGTGACTGACAGCGTTCGCAGCACTACTGTCTTTCTATGTTATTCATTATTCTCGTTCAGTGTATTTCTAGACTTTTAAAGTGAGACTTACATTCTTATAGATGCTCGTTACTTGTGACACCCCGATTTCGGGTTGAGTCGGGATGGTTTCCCTATTTTTATCACGTTTACTCCGCGTCGGTGATTATATTATCTGTGATTCAGACTTATTCATGCTAAGTAACTTTTAAAAGAGGTATTGATATTCTGTTGGCTGGCTTTGTCTTCACGAGAGGCGTCATCACGACCGGGTTTGAGAATTGGGTCGTGATAGTACCCTTAGACTAGTTATATTAAAAGTGCGAAAGTCCTTACGAAATGTCATTCGTCTTTTTTACCCTTTTTAAATAGAGTTCACATTAGACAAAGTAGTCATTTAATTATTTTTCTATTTAAGAATTTGAAATAACTAAATTTTTTGTTATTATATATTTTCTTATTTGAATGTTTCTAATATTTAAGACTTTAAAGTTATTAAGTTTTTACCTTTTATAAATCCTTTCCTACTTGAAATATGTAATCTTACAATATTACCTTTCATGTAATTTTCTTAACACTTGTAACGTTGGAATACACTAAAATATAGTTCAAAATCCTTCTCAACCTTAATCGGCAAGATTCCCTAAACTTCATCTAATTTACACTAAATATTTGTTTGTGCTTTTTCGATAGTCAGGCAAATGTTATTTGAAACTTGAATGTTAAATCTTATAGAATAATTTCAGAATATTGAAAAACTAATCATGAAAAATGGAAGAATAGAAATATCGAAAAAGATTAATTTGTTCTTACTTATTTTCATATTTTATGTTTTTTTATTTGAATTTAAAAATCTTAATAATTATGTTGTGTAAGCTAACGTCATGTCCTAATGATAAGTAACGTAATATTTTTCATTTAGGATTTAAATAATATTAAATACTAGATGTTAGTTTCATTTCGGATGTAGATAATACTATTAAATTCCTAAAATATTAGGCGTTGCTACATAGTTTAAAGAATGAAAGATTTAATAGTAAAAACTTAGTAAAAATACCTAAATATAATATAAAAAATAATTATACGGATTTTTATCTAATTTTAGATATATTTTTGAAGGATAATGAGATTAGAAAACTCAAAACTTGAATAAGACAAAATTAGATTATCGTCTACATGCCAAATATTTTATTTGTCCTAAAGAACATATATGAGTATGTTGTAATAATATAATTATTACATAAAGGGTGTGTTTGGTACGAAAGAAAATGTTTTACATAAAAATATTTCAAAAGCTTGTTTTTTTTTTTTAAATTTTATTATAACTCAATCACATAATTTAATATTATCTACGTAAATTATTTTAAATTTTATCATCAGTATGGTTACACGCGCAAAGCGCGTATCCTAATACTAGTGTTTTAAAAGGCGGGGGCGAGCCGTATGCCCGATACATGGGGCGTAAGTCATACGGATCTTTAAATTTATGAAATAGTATAAAATTAAAAAATAATTATAAAAATTACATTAAAATCACATAATTATAACAAATAATAGATTAAAAATATTAATAAATTATAATTTAACTATGAATAATACGAAAAGTATGACATATATCATAAGTTGCAATGTCGTTACAACTCAAACATCAAAAGTAATGTATTCGATACGAAATCTTATATGTATCGCTTAAGGAGTAATGAATCTAGAAAATTTTTCGATATTATAATTTGATATTTTTCTTAAAATACTCCTTTTATTTAATATGCTTTCTATTTGAAAGAGAATTTTTATAAAGACATAATTCACAATTTAAATATGTTTCTCAAGCATCAATAATTTTTAAGTTTCAATAAGTTAATAAAGTGACACGTAATTCACCATACAATACCATGATAACTAATTATTTGTACATAGTTACTAGCTACTAGTGAGCTATTAAATTAATAAGTGTTGTATCTCGTAAATGTGATTTAAAAAAAAAATAATTATAAAAAAATTATGGACTATTATATAGTAAAGACATAACAATAGTTAATAAACAAAAACTTTTTAAACGAAAGATTTATTTAAAATTAACTATCATAGTAGTTTTAGTGGTAACAGGCAATAATTTTTATTTTAACTATGACAAAACTCCCAACTTAATAATTTATACTTGGGAAAAAAGTAATTTTGAGTAGTCAACGATTTATTAAGAAAATTTGAAGATTTACAAGGTTAGTTACATACAATTGCATAAAGTTCTATTAGGCGAACCCGGTACGCTGGGCGTTGGGCGTGTCCGAGGTGTAAGCCACGATGGCCGAGGCGTAAGTCTCACGGAACTAAACCCCACACATAAGCCCATGGGCGTTTTATGAGTGTTCCGCCCCGGGGCGAGTCCCAATTCTGCCTTTTAAAACAGAGATTCGTAAAACCTATTAAAGAGTGAAGCCTACGTATGAAGATATTTTCCGTGTGAAGTACACAAATAGCCATTTTTAATTTAGGAATGCCCGTACTTATTTTGTCCCAAAATTTTAAATTCAATTGAAAAAGTGGAATTCAGAATACACTAGCTAAGTTTTAAATAGCAATCCTCTAGAATGGCTACGTGATGTCATTTCTACCTAAGCAAACAGGGCGAAGTGCACAAGTAGCCACTTTTAAGCCAGCTATTCAAATGACATTCACAATTTAAGATGTTTAAAAATTCAACCAAACTTCAAGACTAAGTATCTTAAATTTTTGAGCTGCTAATTTGAAATTCAAGATATGGTGTTCCTAGACTTTTGGGATGCTAATTTGAAATTCAGGTTTACGTCTGCTAATTTAAAATTAAGCATATAAGATTCGAATTCATGGACAAAATTTTCTAAACTTTGAACGAATTGACCAATGTTTAAATGCATGTTAAATTATTAATATATAATGTATTAAATAGTATGCTTAAAAGTGGGTGCGTGTTGTCATTTCCACAAGCAAACAGCTTTACACCCGAAGCCCAAAGTTTCTTAGATACGGAGCCGATCCAACCGTTGCAAGCGCTCCACCTCCACACGTACGAAGCGAAGAAGTCACCTACAGGTCAGAGAAGGGACTCGCTCTGTGCGTGTGGAGCGAAGAATTGCAGACAGACAGCTGAAATTGGTAGGAGGAAACGGATACGGATTTCCACTACTTCACGGCAGCTGCTTCATCATCACCTATAGTAGGTTAATTTAATTATCCTACCTTTTCCGCCCTATCCTACTGAATCTTCTGTTACTGTTTTCGGTCCCCGGCCGTTGACAGTCTTCACCTATGTCTTCCGACGCTGACTTATCGGACAATGATCTGAAACCTAACATTGGCCCTAGCTCCAACTCTATTGATCAGTCCTTGGACGCCATCGAGAATCAGTTATCGTCAATTTCAGTCAGTCAACCCGAATCCGAACCCGAATTCGACGATGCCATTGATATTTCGCCATCCAATCAGGATAAGCTCGCGAATGGATCGTTGAGCGAGAATCTCGGAGCTGAAGAGCTGCCTCGTAGCAATGTGGTGGAAGACTTTAGCTCTTCGAGTGTCATGTGGAGGAACAATTCGGAAGAAATGGAGGCGCCGTCAAGTCCTAGTAGTAGTGGCTATGCGGGTGAAAGAGGGAGTAGTAACGCCAGCAGTAGGGCCTCTGGCATTGAGGAGGAGGTCGATGATGAGATTCTCGAAATTGGGAATAGTGATTCTTTTGACGGAGTTTCTGACTCTCAAGTGCAATGGCTTCCTGGGAAACGCCACGGCAGCGAGGTCAGTCCAACAGAAGCTACCAAGAATGTTTGGCTCTAAATAGTAGTTGTGGCTAGTTTAGCTAATCCTACAGTGTTATAACTTGAGAAGAATTTTGGTAAATGTTAGCTTATGCAATCAGGGGTTTTTTGATTCTTGATAGTAAGGTCAGACTGAGGACAACTTGTAGGCTGCAATAAGGTCAAATTGAGGACCACTAGTAGGCTGAAATCTCACTTTTGGGTTTTAGATGGCATGAACTGAGATTAAGTAGAGAATGTGGTAGCAATTATGGTTTACTCCTGCCCCAATTTATGTGAGGGTGTTTGAATAGTCACAACATATAGCCATAAAAATTTTGTGGCTATAGATCACCTCGTTAAGAGTAAAAAGAGAAGTTTAAAGTTAAATTGTTTATGAGTGTAGAAAGGTTTCATTCTTATCTGGATAGACTAAAAAGGAAAGAGTGTTACATAAATTGGGACAGAGGAAGTATAAGTTTACAACTTTTTATTTTTTCTCCTAATGCATTCAGTCTAGTAATCAAGACTTCCGGCTGCATTTTCATCTGTTTGAACTCTCGCTTAGCAGTGAAATTAATGATCCTTTGTCTTGTTTAGAATTGTTAAAAGACTAGTCCAGGCATGTTTAAGAACTTATCTCTATGGCAAAGACAATAAAAAATATATTTTATACTGTTATATCGCAGAAAATATGTTGGTGAAACTAATTTACATGCAGACAACTAAAACTGATTCTTTAGTAACATCACAGGGAAGTAAAGGAGACTATCCACTGTTGATATGCTTCATGTTTATCTTTTGACTTTTTTGATTGATGAAGTGCAGGATGATGCTTCTATTTCCTGGAGAAAAAGAAAGAAGCACTTCTTTGTCTTGAGTAACTCAGGAAAACCGATATACTCAAGGTCAGTGTTGAAGCCCCCTTTCCATAATAACTCAATATATGT
>MU742372.1:20376-45817 GCA_026770625.1 Nicotiana glauca
GGGAGAAGTGTTTCCTGATAAAATTGTTTTCTGTAGAGGGGGAGGGGGGGGGAGAAGTGTTTCCCGATAAAATTGTTTTCTTTCTCTGAATATGCTGCATATTAGACTTGGTCTTTACCTTACAGTTGATTTAATCTTTTATCTTCCTCGGCTTTATTGCCTTTTTTTTTCCTTTTCTTTTCAACTTAATTTTTTTTTCAACTTATCCCAAAAATAATTATAAAAGGATGCTTCTTTACCATATTTTGATGATGTAGACATTTTTACTATTTGCAACTCCTTTCAAAAGGTTCTGCTCAAGTGTAAGATGCAGTCTGGACTTTCTTTCAAGCGGAAAAAAATCTTGGGAAGCTTGTTGGTTGAATTTTCAGAATATGTTGTTCAGAAACACCTTGCTGATGATTTGATTGCAAACTATTTTACTTGGTTCTTAATATAAACTGTTCCTACCTATGCTAATGATATCATTACCTATACTAATATATTAAGTGTGCTTATTTGGATTCCAGGAACCCAGCTAGTTTTCTCCATGCTTACACATGTCTTCCACTTGCTTATGCGACAAGGCAAGCTGCTGGTGCCATCTTGCAAGATGTAGCTGACTCAGGGGTCTTGTTTGCCATATTAATGTGTAAACACAAGGTCTTGTTTCTATTTCTTATTCTTCTTTCAAATTGCACAGTGTGGAGGCACATAGGTCTCAGTTTACTGTATTGTTTAAAACATCCTGTTTAAAGTTGATTTGCAGGTTATAAGTCTTGTTGGTGCACAGAAAGCATCACTTCACCCTGATGATATGCTATTGCTCTCCAACTTTGTTATGTCTTCTGAATCATTTAGGCAAGTTCTACTAACTTTTGATTCTTGCTTGGGCCATTTCCTTGTGTACCTGGTGGAAATGTTTGGAGATGATTCATAAATTCATGTTACACGTGCATATGCAAGTTCTACTGAATTTGCTGACCTTTTTGAATGAATGATTGGGCAAGGTTGCTAAATGTGGTCAGTTATCGAGGCAGGTTTGGCTTTGGGGAGACAGATGTTACTGTAAATGGCCATGCTAATTTTAGTATTTGTCCTTGCATTCTTGGGAGGATCTTGCCGTAGCGTTTTACCATTATGAAATTTATCATTATTAATATGATTCTGTTTTTTCATGTAATTAGGTCACTTATGCTAATTGTTACATATCATATTTTACTAGATCTCATTCACTTAGGTTTCCACGTGCTTTAGTCAAGTTGTTTCCGCATTAAAGAATCACCTTACTTTTTCTTGAGGCTCCAAAACATTTAATGTGGCAGTCGAATGATCTGGGGTTGGTGTGGGAATTTTCACTTTTTATTTTTGGCTTGAGAGACAAGAGGGGTTGCTCTGATGGTAAGCAACCCCCACTTCCAACCGAGAAGTTGTGAGTTCGAGTCTCCCCAAGAGCAAGGTGGGAAGTTCTTGGAGGGAAGGATGCCGGGGCTCTATTTGGAAACAGCATCTCTACCCCAGGGTAGGGGTAAGGTCTGCGTACACACTACCCTCCCCAGACCCCACTAAGTGGGATTATACTGGGTTGTTGTTGTTGTTGTTTTGTATTTTTGGCTTGAGAAGAATTTAAATGGGGATCATGGTCAGTGAGGGTTCATATAGCCGACCCAACTTGTTTGGGGCTGAGGCGCAATAGTAGTTGTTGTTATGTGTACGAGTCCCCATTAATTTGGTGTAATGACTCTGTACCTATAGATTCTCTCTTGGACATTTGTCTCGTGTCCAGAAGCAGCTTGTAGCTTTGGCTTAGCTAGGATTTGTTTATCATCATGACAGTGCATTCAAATTCGTTTCTTCTATCTGTGTAGTTGATGTTCCTACTTCCTAATGCTTGCTCCTCATTGTTGCTTTGATTGTCTTTGACTTTTTTGTGCGCCCTTATTGACTGTGGACGATTGGTCACATATTATGTAACAATATAATGTATAATGATGACTGAGTGATTATATATTTTAACTGAGCGATAGCGTGGTGAAAAGGCCCCCCTACCTCCAATCTTGATTGGGGTTCCAATCACCAAGAAAGAAAACTGGGAAAGGACCATTGACGACTTTTGGACAGAGAGAATGTGGGGGTGGGGTTTCTTCCACAGAAAAATTAAAGAGCATATGTTACGGCCCACTTAAGGTCTGTATTCCATTTATACTATCTAATTTCCTGGAGGCTATACGATAACATTCTCATTGGTGTCATGCAGGACATCAGAATCCTTCTCACCGATTTGCTTACCCAGATACAACCCCATGGCATTTCTCCATGCTTATGTGCAGTACCTCGATGTAAGTTGGGCAGGTGTAGAATTATTCTTTAATAGTTCCCTCCTCTCAAAATGTTGTTAACTTTCCTTCAAAGGGTAATATTTATTACTTTTTGAATATGTACTACAGACATCAGATACATATTTAGAAAATTCTAATTTGTCAAAAGATATTATTTACTTTAATATTTGGCTGCTTTTCTTAAACAACTGTAAATCTCAACTCTCTTATTCCGTGCAATGCAAAGTAAGACCGCCAGCTTAGTATAGAGTAAGTATCTATTGATGAAAGATTTTAGGTTGAATCTCTTTTTGAATGGTAGTAGTTGGCTGACTTACTAGAATTATAGGATTTTGGTGTTTCCAAAGTTTTCCATTGATGCTATTGCTATTCATAGCAAATTACCCAAATTCGGTGCTGTATATTACAGGTTGACACATATTTAATATTGCTTACTACAAGTTCAGATGCCTTTCATCATCTTAAAGATTGCAGGTAAATAATGCCTTTTCTCTTCTTATTTTTCAAGTAAATTTGGTTCTAGTACTCAAAGCTGAGAATTTTGCTTTTGTTTCCATTAGATCTGAACCATGGGAAATATTAGCCACTGCAATTTCCAGTGTATATCTATTCTTAAATTCTGTCAAGAGGCATTAGCTTGTTATAATCTATCTTGTAGGGTTCGTATTGAAGAGGTACTTCTGGAGTCCAATGTACTTGGTGAAGCTCAAAGATCCATGGTTGATGGTGGCATGCGCGTTGAGGATTTACCTACTGATCATGGTTCTCAGTCCGGAGCAGTCTCCCCTCATCTGGGTCAGCCTGGACATACTAGAGAATCATCAGACAGATTTTCTGAAGCATTCATAGGTGTTGGTGGTCCTGCTGGACTTTGGCATTTTATGTATCGAAGTATTTATCTTGACCAGTATGTCTCATCCGAGTTTTCCTCACCAGTAAATAATAGACAACAGCAGAAAAGGTATTTACTGCAAAATCAATGCTGTCATAACAAACAAATACTTTTGTCTTTTATTTCTTTTCTTTTAACTATGAGATGAGATCTTCTATTGCAGGTTGTATAGAGCTTACCAGAAGCTTTATGCATCCATGCATGATAAAGGAGTTGGACCTCACAAAACTCAGTTCAGAAGGGATGAAAATTATGGTGCGTTCTTGGGTGTTATTTATATGCAAAGCTCTTCAAGCGCTAAAACCTTTCTATTTATAGATTTAATCGATGGAGGTCCAAGTTGCATGGATAATCCGATCTACATATTGTGAATCTATTTTTCTTTCAAACTTAAAATAAGTCTACAGAACCTATCTATGACTCTTTCTGCTTGCATAGTACCCATAGAGCAGGTTAATTTTTAATCTAAGCTTTGAGGTTGGGATGGAGAAGCTCTCCTTGGGTAGACACTGAGAGTTGTTGGGTAACAGATTTAAAAGAAGGAGAAAGAAAACGGATGCATTCTCCTATTCATTTTATTGTTCTTCATGGTTGCTGTTATTCTTGTTATTCATGAGCAAGAAAAAAAAACCCTAGTGAGTTGTAATTGCCAGAAATGTGTGATCCCTTGCAAGTTTGCAGGCAATGATTTCAAGTGGATTTTTTTAGTTAAGGATATACGTAGTAGTGAATTGGTACCAAGCCTCTTTGCTTTCCAGTATTGACCTTTAATTCTGTCTTTCTTTTTTTAAGTAGTTACTGAATTCTGGTAGGGGAAATTAGAAACGTAGAACAGAACAACTCTCAAAGTTTTCTCCCATGATATTAGTTTAGTTCCTCTTGAATTGACTTCCTTACCTTATCTTGCAGTTCTGCTGTGCTGGGTTACTCAGGATTTCGAACTTTATGCAGCATTTGATCCCCTGGCAGACAAGGTTTTATTATTTACTTTTTCTTCTAACCTGTTCTTTGTCCGAGTGATATCTTGAATGTCACTTTTATTTATAGTCTTTCCACCAATCATTTTAATGGTGTTATATGAGCTTGAGGCGACTCCATTTTATCTTTGGTGGAGGACTTCATGGGCCAGTTTAGGTATTGAAACTGTGCCGAATCAAACATGCAGGAGATTTACCAGACCTTAGTTCACTTTTGTTCTGTACTGTGGTAAGCTAGTTACCACTTGCAGCGCACATGAGATTTGTGCTTGGCCCCCTACAGTTTGTTACCATATACAACAGGAAGATAACAACTTTAATTCAATATACCACAAGGTTTTTAGCCCTAATGATTAAAATCAAAATGTCACTTTGACATGATTATTTGCTGAATTGAAGAATCTACCCCAATGTGTACCTTAACTCCGAGATGATCTTATCCTGCCAACCCTAGATATATGTTACAGTTTTTCGTGTACTGAAATGCTGATAAATACGTCAAAGCTGATTGTCTTTCCAGATTTCAATGTTTCTTGTTAGTTTAAGCTTCGCCAATGTGCTTGACATCTGGGGTTGTTCGACCATAGTGACCCTATCAATTGAAATGTAAGAACTGTTCTCTTTACATGTGTTCTTTCTGCTTTTTGACGTTTGGTAAGATTCTACCTTGCAGGCTCTAGCTATAAAAACTTGCAATCGAGTCTGTCAATGGATCAAGAACATAGAAAATGAGATTTTCTTGTTAGGAGCGAGTCCTTTCTCATGGTGATGTTCCCCATGTTCGCTTCTTTACGTGTATTCTATTTTTTTTTTTTTTTTTAACGTTTCTTTTCTCAAATTCCTTTAATAAGTTATGGCCTCATTTTTGTAGGCCTTCCATTTTGTGGTTCTATATTTATATCTTGGTAATGAAAGCCAATTGTAGTTTAGAATTTGGCAGTCAAGATTCGAGTTGTCTCACTCCAGGCATCATTTCATTTTAGCTTGTACAATTTATGAATTTTTGTAGCACTATCTGTATCATCAATTCATTGTAATTCTAGTATTCTACATAATCATCTGATGGATTGCTAAAGACAATTTCCTCAATTTCCTCGCTGCATTTGCAGTGAGATTATCTTGGGCGAAATATATAAATAGCCCCTTTAAGTTGTCCCCAACGACCAGACAAACACCTCAACTGACCCATTTATCATTTTGACACTTCAAGTGTCTACTAAGTGTGTCTTGTAAACATCCGACCAAGTCAGCCACTTTGCGTGTGATACACTTGCAAGTGACGTGTCAAAAGAGCCAATGAAGTAATGACACATGTAATTCTAAACAAAAATATTGTCACATGTAATTAAAAATCCAAAAAAAAAATTAAAAAACATTTTCCCCCTTTTTCACATAAGCTTCATCTTCCATATAAAAGAAAAGTTCATTCTCTTCCCCACCCCTCATCCTGATAATCCTTCCCCATTTCTTTCTCTCAGTTTTTCTTCTTCATACATGTTTCCTATAAGAGCTTTGTTTTCATAATAACCGTGTGGAAACAAAAACTTCAAGTATTTTCATACTCACCCAATATGTATGTTTCTCTGTGGCTTCATTCCAAGTCAATCTGCAAAGCTAAATGATAAACTGAACAAAGACTATTAAAGATTAGCCATGCCTTTTTGGCCACTACTACCTGAGTGAAAGCTGAGAAAGCACGGAACAAAAGTATTAGTTTATTAGGAGAAAAAGATGAGATAACAACTGCACTTTTGGTTGAGAAGTATTAGTAAGGAGCCATTGCTGTCTTCTCGAATAACAAAAGCAGAAACCCAAAGTTAAGATCAATAACAATATATTCATATTCATTCGAAGCTCTACCTCGGGTAAATTAAATGGATCTTCAACATCCATTTTGCAACCTGTGAACCCTTTTATCTGGGTCGGTTCACCAATTAAGTAAAAGATACTCCATTTCAATAACAATCAGAATTTTAATTATTGGACATGATAAAATAGGGTAAAATCGACTTATTTTTTACTGGTTATTGTTGGTCAACCTTGGGATTTACTAAGCAGTTGGGATTGTCGATACTGGAGGATGGCTCGTTGGTGGAAGAAATTTTTGGGGGAGAAGGTGGAAATAATTTGAAATAAAAAAAAAAACAAAAAATATGGTGTGGACCACACATAAAATAGCTTAAACTGAAAAGAAAAAGAAAAAAATCATAATTGATGTTATCACACGCTCAATTGTTAATGAGACACAATTGATTTGCCATGTCAGCACAACGTGTTTACAAGATACACTTAGTATACACTTGAAGTGTCAAAATGGATGGGTCAATTGAGGTGTTTGTCTGGTCGTTGATGACAACTTAAAGGGGTCATTTATATATTTCGCCATTATCTTGTGTTCTTTCTATTTTTATTTTTATTTTTTTTTACATATGGAGAAAAGATTACAAGGTGGAATATCGAACCTCACCAATAAGATGCAAGTGCAGGAAGCCAACCCACTAGGCTACTAAGTTTCCCTAGATCATCTTTGTTATGCAAAGTCTTAAAATAGAAGAATTTGGTGAATTTGGAATGTGAATATTGAGACTAAAGCGCAACGGAATAGGGTTGCAACAATTTATTCCTTCATTTCCTTCTCTATTTTTCCGCCCGAGGGAAAGGGCGTTTAGTTTGGAACTTGACACCAACTCATAAACTTCAATAAAAAATCCAATGATTTGGAAATAATTGGATATTCAGTGTAGAAGTATCTTGTTCCCTATGCAAGATAAGTAGCACAATATATTGTATTACACAAAACCTCCGAGATGGGCTATTTTATTTTTCCTACTGTGTCGAGTATAAAGTGAACCATGCCGCAGCCTCGCAACTATTCTTGTTCTGCTGCTAGGATTCGAGCTGTCATCTGCGTCAAATGCAAATAAAGCTATTGTGAGGACTCCACAGAAATGTAAGGAGCCAAACGATGAAAGTGCAATCCACTTACAAAGACCTAGTAGATCTACACTTCCATCCTACCAATCTTGTTTCAGCCACATACAACACAGTAAAAGAAAGGTCTATTGATTAAAACGATGGGAAAAAATTGAATCTAGTTATCGTCTTGTAAACCATGAACGGGTATCTCTCTCACTGTATATACATACATCACAAACTTTTGGATGTGCAATGAATACAAAGATATCAAGGTCAACCATAAAGATGTTTCCCTCTAATGTTCACAAATGTTAATAAAGATGACACTGTAAAGAAAAATAATAATCTTAATGAAATTTGGCTGAAAAAGATGAAGAAGAAAAATCAGAAATTGACGATGAACATACACAGAACAACTCCGTATTAACAGATATGGCGACTTGAACCAAGTTGGCGGAAACTTCATACAGCAACTGCCTCAGGTCTTTTGCTTCTCTTGATTCCTTTAATAGCTGCAACATGTTTACACAATATGTAAGTTTTAAGTTTATTAATTAATAAACATCAAGTCTCTCACTAAGGCAAAATAAAGTCTTTAGATACTTGCCTTCAGCATAATCAGGAGCTCCAAAGACGGCAGAACCAGCTACCAAAGCATTTGCTCCAGCTTCAATGACCTGCAACAAAAAATGATTGTTAAATTGTACTCTCATACGTCAGTTGCTGCAGGTTGTTTATGGTCAAGGTATGGATCAATGGTTGGTTGCTTTGATGCACAATGTTCTCTTTTTCATCATCACATACAATTCTCTATAATTTGAGAAGTAGGTTACTCTTCTTTACAATATAAAACATGTTTGCCAAAATAAATGGCAAGATATGGAGAAAGATAAGGCTGTGCTCCATGAAACGTGATAAAATATCAGAGCAATTTAGAAAAGATTCGAATTCACAAGGTACAAATCAAGTAGTAACATTTGCACACCACTTGAAATGCTGCAGGTAAGATTTATCCAGTCTTCACATCCTATGACTTATTCCAATATATAAGATGAAAAATAAATATTTTCAGATTTAATGAAGTGACAAGCTAGTTGGGAGAGGAGTTATAATCATGGGAAAGCATCAATCACCTTGTAAGCATTTTTGGGACCAACACCACCGTCAACTTCAATCCAAGGGTTTAGTCCCTGCAAAGTTAACATAGGCATGTAATTGCATTGCAACGTTTGCACTTTGCATAGACTGAAAAAAGGGTAAAAGATTACCCTCTCTGCGCAGATTTTTCTCAAGTCTGAGATTTTCTTGACCTGACTTTCAATGAAGCTCTGTCCCCCAAATCCAGGGTTTACAGACATTATCAGCACCAGATCAACAGCTGTAGCACAAATAAAAATAAAAGACATAAGCAATTTATCACTTTGGATCCAATGTTTAATGCCTTACCTGACCTAGCCTTCTAGAGGCAGCATACAGGTTATAGACTGGAAGATCATTGGTACAACACCCCCACCCCCACCCCCACCCCCACCCCCACCACGCCCCGCCCAAAAGGCCAGGAGCCAGAACTGACATCTGGAGCATCGAAAACATAAAACAGGAGCCCAACATTGGGCAAACCAAGAATAAAGATCGGTTCTATAATAGCATATTAAGAATAATATACCTTGAGCCTAACTTAATACCAAAAGCTAGCTCATGAGGGAGGATTTCGAAAAACCAAAAAAAGGGACAGCAACACACACTCTCAACAATGTGGGACTCTAACACCTTGCTTTTCGAATCAGCATAAAGCTCAGATTTCCCTGTTGCACGCAGATTAATATACAAGTAGTTCAAAGGCACAATTTCCAAGCTTTCGCTTCATTCACCAATCTTATTGCGACATTGTACAGTATATTTAGCATCGGTAAGCCTAATGATTTAACTAGCAGGATCTAAGGTGCATTTACATGCTTTTCTACCATACAAAGCCAACTTTGAAAGATACCCTATCTTACCTATTTAAAGGAGTACATTTCCAAAGGTTCCCATTTTCACTATTGACTCTCACATAACCAGTATTAAAAAAGAAAGTTGAAGCACAAAAATAATAGGAAATATACTAAGAGTAGTCATCTCTGAAAAATTGTCTTAAGAAGCAACATCTTACCATCAAGAACATATTCAATTGCGGTTAAAGGGGTTCCAGGATTGAGGACAACCCCAGCTTTAGCTCCCAAACTTTTAATCTGAACCAGAAACAATTATGAAGGTGGTCAAGAAAAACTTAAATAATGTGAATAATGGATAAGACAGAGGAAAAACACAAGAAGCTAACCATGAAGTCAGAACTATCTTTGGGCAACAAAATCATAATATTCTAACATATCATCAGCTGAATTCCACTATCACATATATGGCTCCCACAATTACAAATTACAGTACGCCATTTTCAATATCATGAAACACCTAACTATAATCCTATACATTTTTTCTAGAAGGGATAGTTCATTTTAAAAAGAAAAAGTAGATCTAATGTAGAAGGTAATCAGAAAAAGTAAAGAATGAAACTCTAAATAAATAAGTATTCGATATAAGAAAAACTAGCACTCTACATTTTCTTTTTCTAATCCCTATGATGTGAGTTTGGATGCGTTGTGTCATGAAAAATTGTTCAAAAGAGACATTATCTACAAGAAAAGTAATAAATATCACGAATAATTAGTCAGTTACTCCAGCAAGTTATATTTAACTTATATCCTAAAAGAAAAGCATGCAATAAAAGTAAATGAAAAACACCAGCATTTAGACTTCTGATAAAAGACACCAAGAATAATGGATTGATCTCACAATCGAAAATTTATACTAAGTGAAAACTTTAGACTGGTGGTCATTCTGCTACATCTGCACTTATGTATCACATTCCTAACAATCTTAACTTAAGAGAAGAGGTTTGCAATCTAATTCCTATGATGAGATAGTCACTATTGACAAAAAGGAAACTAGTATTTTGACAAAAACAAGCATGCCTTTGAGCATTCATAGGTCTGAAGGATAACAGAACCAAGAGTAAATTACAACAACAACAACAACCCAGCATAATCCCACTTAGTGGGGTCTGGGGAGGGTAGTATGTACGCAGACCTTACCCCTACCCTAGGGTAGAGAGGCTGTTTCCAAATAGACCCCCGACATCCTTCCCTCCAAGAACTTCCCACCTTGCTCTTGGGGAGACTCGAACTCACAACCTCTTGGTTGGACGTGGAGGTTGCTTACCATCAGAGCAACCCCTCTTATCCAGAACCAAGAGTAAATTGTTTTAGATAATTGATGCCAAAATTTCAGAAGATTGACAACGACACTGAACAAGTCCCACGTACAAAACTTTTACCAAGAAAAAGGCAGTTGGTAGGCCTAATCCCACCCAAGGAAAGCTTTAGCAAATTTGTAGGTTGCTCCTACCGAAAACTGCAGAAAATTTCATAGAAACAACAATGCAATTCTTTATTTAAGAGATCACTTTTAGCAGTTATCTTGAGGCTCACACAACTAGCTGCAGCAGCCAAAGAAAAGCCATGCATCAATACCACTAAGATAGTTTAATCTGAATTTCGTACTGTGCACTTATACCTTCATTTTATTTGTATATGAGAACAGCTAAAAGCCCTTTACTGTTTGTATTTGATCCAAAAATATATTTTTTATGCGCTAACCTATTATGTAATCCAAAAAAGTCTGGATGAAGAGGAATTCCTCAGGTTGCAGTACACCAACACTTTTGAAAACATTGTTGATAAGATTTTTTAAGACTCCTTGTATATATTGTAAGTACAGGAACAAAAGAAAGAAAGCAAGAAAGAGAAATTCTTACCTGATTTATTGTACGATGCAAGTGAATGGTAGAAGATTGCTCACAGTGAACACTGATGATATCAGCACCTGCTTTTATGAAATCAGGTACTCTCTGGTCAGGTTCGACAATCATCTGCAATGGTCCGTTGAAATTGAACATTAGCAAAAGCGTTCTCATGCCTATAGACCTGAAATTAGTTTTACCACATGAAAAATGGAAAATACCAGATGCACATCCAATGGAAGATCAGTGATAGGGCGCAAGGAATCAACTACAAGTGGTCCAATAGTTATATTTGGAACAAATCGACCATCCATCACATCTACATGAATCCAGTCGCAGCCTGCCTGCTCAACTGCTTTTACCTAAATGCATGAAAGAAGCATTAACCAACTTAAGAGCCATTTTTACGAGAAATCACAAAAAAAGAAGAAGATGAAATTCATAAAAGAACTTGACCTAAAAGTAGGAAGGCAAAATGTGTTTACTCAACATATCAAACTTTTAATGTAATAGCAAATTTCCTCATATCTTGTTTCCAAACAAAACTACACCTTTATAAGTTCAATATAAAAAATGATCGAGCAAGGGATTCATATGACAACAAACCTGCTCTCCTAATTTAGAAAAGTTAGCAGAAAGGATGGATGGAGAAACAATAATATCGCTTTTCGAAAACTTATCCACCCGAGAAGAAGCCTTCACCACTGTTTGAACTCTCCTCCTGCATTTATAAACAAATATTAGGAGCAATAATATTTGGACAGATTGTGACGCTATTGTAAGGGGCATAGTTGCAGAATGAGAAGGAAAAACTAGATGACTTCCTATAAAGTAAGAGAGGAACATCCAGTTGTTAGCAGGAAAAGAAAACAAATGGCTTGTCTCCAAAAAGAAAAAAGATGCATAAAGGCAGCTGGTATTGCAAGAAATTGGCTCATTTTTACCAATGCTTTAAAAGGCGTGAGCGACGGACGAGGCGTTTTATCTAACACGGGGCGAGACGAAAGCCAGGGCGTAAGCCCCATGAGTATTTAATTTTTAAAACTTTATAAACTAATAAAATAAATATATAAAAAATACATTAAAATCGTAAAAAATCAAGAAAATTATAATGTTAGCAGAAAATATATATATTTATTATAAAAACGCTAACATGTGCATGAACCATACAAAAGAATTTTTTTACTTCAAAAAGAAAGACGTAAAGATGCATTACACCTATAATTAACATGACTATGATCGAACATACTTAGATTTATAAAAATGATATTCTAGTTCCTAATAACTCAAAGAATAAAAATGATGCTTAATAAAATAAAGATACTGTTTAAAAACCTAAAACTAGATAACAAATTACAAATATCATTGTAAAATACAAATAGTCAGAATAGAGTCATCAAATCAATATCTAAACTAGAGCGATACCAAAGAAAATTCTAAATCCAAAAATTAACTTAAAAGAAGAAATTAAAGCATGCAAAAAAAAGGGAATAAGAAGAAAATGAAGCATAAAAAAGGAAATTGCAAGCATGTAAGTAGAGTAATAATTTGAGATTTTTAGTTTGAAAATTTACTACATTTTCGGATGTTTAAGTTTAAAAAAAGATTTATCGAGCAATTTTGGCGCAAATTTGAAAAAACTCTCGGGGCTTACGCCCCAAATGACGCCCAGAACATTGAGACTTAAGCGAATGCTTGGAATGTCAGGGCTTCCGCCCCATGATACTTACGCCCCATCAGTATGCCTCGGTGCGTTTTTGGTACATCTCACCCCAGGGCTCGGCCCGGGTCTCGCCAACAAAACGCCTTTTAAAACACTGATTTTTACAACTACATAAGTAAATTTGCATCACCAACTGAGCATAATATCATCAGAGAGATAAAGAGCTAATGGCAACGGAAATCAATTCAAGTTGATTGGCGCTTGTTGAAAAACATACAAGTCACAGTGACTTGAGCAAGAATATTAGAATGTCAAAAGAACTTGACAATGCCAAGAAGCATTTCCAAATGGCTTTACATTATCACTCAATAGCCAATTGAAGAGGGTGGTTTGTTGATGTTGTTGATTCTAAATTGCCGCCACAGGCAATGCTAAAGAGAGGTTGTTTCCGGTAGACCCACGGCGGCTCAGGAAAGGTAAAAGAAGGGCAACACAAGCACACCAATCAGAAACAATGCTAAAGAGAACATGAATTGCATATTATCCAGCTTATAATATTGACTCTCCAAGACCATTTCCTTACCATGCACAGAGGAAACAAATTTCAAATAGAAATGACATTGAAACACTTCCATCAGGCTTTATTAGAACCTTACTGGTTTAAGCTCAGCAAGGCATATTCACAAACATAAGAGAGACCTGGAATACGTTTATCGTCCTCTACATTATATATCTAAAACCCCAGAGCAAGAAAGCCTTCTTTTTCAGCCTTGAACGGAACTCTGGGCTTTACCAACTTTCATGAATCATTTCCTTTACTTCCAGACCAATAAAATTCCAAGGGCCCTGTATCCCTGATAAACACATTTAATTCCTTCTATGCCAATAAACTTGACCTTCTTTCCCTTTTCAGACCATCAGAAAATATTAACCACTTCCCTCTAACAATTCAAATAATCATAAGTTAGTATTGCCTAATACTATCTCAAACTTAACTGGATATTGTACCAACTTATTATTTTTTTCATACCATGATCTTAAACAGTTTTTTTTTTAAAGAAACAACAAACTTAATGTGATAATCTCCTCAAACATTTTACTCTAATGATTGCCAAGTCAAATTAGGTCTACTTTATCAGTAAGGATGAGAATATCACAACAGAACCAAAAGGAACACCCAAAATATCAAGGTGAAATTTTAATGTGGAATTGACTGATTCAAGACTTTCCGCAGCAGACTAGTAATCAAGTTTTCTTTCCAACATTAACTTTAAGTACAAAGATTACAAGCAAACGAATTGGGTAATAAAGAATATAAAGACTTAAATTTATTTGAAAAAGAGGAAAAAACCTGGTGAAAGTGAGTGAATTGGGCTTCTGAAGCTTAACACTCCCGCCAAATCCATTAATTTGGGATTGTAACAGAGTTGATGAACCCACACAAGAAGCAGTTGTTGCCATTGAAATTTCCTTCTTTTTTTCTCTTGCAGCAAACTGAAATTTTGGGAATTGAGGAGGAGAAAGTTTGGTGCTTTGTCAATTTGAAAGCACAGGAGCTTAAATTTCAACTACCCTCTTTAACTTTTGAGACTTCCAAGACAAGAAGAACCAAAAGACTGTTATTTTTTTAGGAAAATCAAGAATGAAATATCAGATTGACACGTGTCCGATTTGGTTTTCGCATAGCGGCTTTGCTTATCTTCAATGGTTGGCTCTTCTCTGTTGCTGACTCAATTTGTAGGGACTATAGGTACTGCCCCCCTCCATTTATCGCATGATGGGCACAAGCGCAGAAAGAGAACTAGAGAAGATAACCCCCACGCCCCACCCCCCACCCCCACCCAGGAACAACCTAATTAAAGTCTAAATGCCAAAGCCAAAAGCCACTTTTTCTCTTTTGCCTTAGTTTACATTGGTGATGACGCTACAAACTTTAGAATTAATTACTCCCTCCATGGTAATTACTCTATAAAAAATTAATTTAAAAGCAAAACTATTAAACAAATGTATCTTACATTTGATATTCGTTTAATTTTAGAGATACTAATACTTTTAACCCGCATAAAAAACTATTTACATTCGTTAGCCGAAAGTATATATATATATTATTCGACCATTATTTTTAAGCGGGAGTTTTAGACCCCAGACATTTAGAGGCCCTACTTATTGGTAGTATATATTCTCTTTATATTGAGATTTTTATACGGATAATCTTCTATTTAAAAATATTTTTATTAATAGCATTACTTTTTGTTTATTCCATAAATAATCTATTCTTTTACAAGCATAGCAGATTTCAAATATTATGCGTTGATTAAGCAAAACGGACCCCATAAATTATGGGATTAGTATCCCACTTTTAAGTTTTAAGGAATATGTTTCGATTCTTATAACTTATTCCATAATAGAAATCATTTTTTTCTGTCTATTCCTCACCAGATTCTTTCAAAGATACCCCCACCCCACCCCACCCCCCCCTTCCCCTTTTCTATATGTCCTCGTTCTTGAAGGAGTCTTGTAGCGTCTTTGGCCAAACTTCTTTATGACCAATTTTTTTCTTTTTTTGCCAAAAGCATATTTGGCCAAAAATTAAGGTGTTTTGGTCAAATTTTGGAAGGAAAAAAAAGTGTTTTTGAGGAGAAACAGAAACAGTTTTGAAAAAGCAGAAAAAAATAGTTTCTCTCCAAAAACACTTTTTTTAGAAACACTTTTGAGAAAAATACACTTAAAATCAGTTTTTTAAAGCTTGGTCAAACACTAATTGCTACTCAGAAGTGTTTTTCAAACTAATTAGCCAAACACAAACTGCTTCTCACCAAAAGTACTTTTGAGAAAAAACACTTCTCAAAATAAACTGATTTTTGCAGCTTGGCCAAATGGGAGCCCCTTCATTTCTACACTTTCCAAGTGTGTGTGTGTGTGTGTATATATATATATATATATATATATATATATATATATATATATATATATTGTATTTTTACATTATAAGATTTGGTACATTTAACTTATATTAGCCTTAGGGTACGCGATTCACGCGTGTACCTATATACAGTATAATTTAAATTTTTACAATAATATTTTTGAATAATGTATTTGAGTTATAAAATAAAATATTACAAAATGTAGCTTTCAAAAAATGATAGAATATTGATCCTAATTAGCTAGATTGCCTGTGTGAAATTTATTTTTGAAGGGTAAAAATGTCGACCAATACTTCGCGAATGACGCCCTTCACTCTTAGCATGTCTACCCATATTTGACATTTAATTCTCATGTGTCATTTTGAAAGTATTTCTTGAAGTTGATATTGAACTAAAGAGTATTATAATTATGGATAATGAGTTAGTTTATATCTAATTATAGTATTTAATAAAACGTGTATTTACATATTAGTACATAAAATTTATAGAAAGAATGTTAGATTAAACAGTAATGGACATATTATTATATACTCCAAAAAATCAAACTTTGTTTTTTCACAAAAAAGTATTTTTCTATGTCTTATTAAGATAGAATTAAGGAAAAATTTCACATAACAAATGGGCTCCCTACTTTTTAATTTTATAGCCCATATTTTAATTAACAACCAACTAACCCAAAAATAATAGGCTAATACTCCACATTAAACTCAAATAGGTTCTCGAAACTACTATTTAATTTTTAAAAAAGATTGCTCAAGCTTTTAATTAACTTTCGAATCAGTAACTGTAACTCAAATATTAGTTCAACAAACTAAATCCACTTGGATAGTGAAAATTAAAATTTTAACAAGCTTAAATATGTGGGTTTAACATCCAAATTTGATTTCGTGAGAATTTTGGAGAGGGTATTGTTTAAACTTGTTAGAAATAGTATAAGGAGGCTGTATATAAAATTTGAAGCCATTTAACGGAGATTTGGACTAGTTTTGAACAAGAATTGCAACTGAAAATTGTGGAAGAAGTTCGTCTATAGACGTTTTTATAAAGATATATAAAAGTGTATAATAGTGTATAATATGTGTTTATATACTCATATACACTATTATACAAGATTATACAAAAGTATACAAAAAACTGACTTCCTCTTCTTCCTTGCGTCTTTTCTGAAATTTAACTCAAATCTACTCCAAATCACTTCAAATTTAAATCTTGAACTCCTTTTGATATTTGCAATCAATTGGAACAACAACCAATCCAAAACAACTAACAAACTCAAAAAAAAAATCATATTTTTGAAAACAAAGCTTTGAATGGCCTTCAATGGTAGACTTTTACTTTTTAATTTTCTTACATTGCAACCAAGTGACACAGGGGAGAAGCAAAAAATACTCAGCCCCTTGAAGTATCTATAGAAGATGTGAGAAGAAGAGAGAGTGAAAGCAATGGTTGTGAGAATACATATTTAACTCCATAGCTTTTAGAAGCAATGATTGTAAGAACACTGATTTTAAATTTGCAGTACTTTTAAAATATGTACAATATGGGTTAGGTAGGGTAAAACTTAAAAATATGGACCATTTTTTGTTATGGTGTGGTCTATTTGGAAACAGTCTCTCTACCCCAGGGTAGGGGTAAGGTCTGCGTACACACTACCCTCCCCAGACCCCACTAAGTGGGATTATAATGGGTTGTTGTTGTTGTTATTGTTTGTTTTTGTTATGGTGTGAAGTCATGTGTATTTTCTTATAATTCTTTGTAGAATTAATTGCTTATGATTCTACAAGTAATTTAAACCTACAACAAATAATAACTACTTTTTACTTATTCTTCAACTTAAATTCTCGAGAAAAAGTCTTATTTAGTGATAAAAGACATAGGAAAAGTCTTATCTAGTGATAAAAGACGGCTAATATCAAACAAATGGTTAATGTTGTTATCTATTATATTCGTATTTTAATTAGAAATTGATAAGTTAATTACCTTTTGTTTGTCTTACTTTAATAACAACTTTCAATATCAAAAAGAAAGAATTACGTCCAATGTCACTAAGCCCAACAACCTAACTGAAAATGACCCATGTTTGAAGTCCTTACACTGTTTGGCCCGGATTGTACATAACCTTGAAAGAATCTTTTCATCATTTAGCTTATTATTAGATACTAAATTCCTCCACAGTCCATAACACACATAAGCTTCTTAATATCTCTCTTTTATGTGTATTATGCCTTATCATATAATTCACTCCAACTCCAAGAGCGAAGCTAATCTTTGAGCAAGAATTGAAGTTGTTCAGTTACAAATTTGCCTCATCCTTGCAACTAGGTTTAGTATTCTCTTCGTTCAAGTGTATATAATCATAAAACCTCCATTATTGGAGCTTACGTTTCTCAAATTTAAAATTTGATTGATTAAAAAAAAACTCAAGGCTGAAGCTTTAAGTTTGAACCATATCTGAGATTTTGGGTTTGAAAGCACACTTAGAACTAAGATTTGAGATTAATTTTACAATGGGTGTTATTTTTGCTTGAAAACATGATTGGGTGTTGTTCTAATTGATTGAAAATATCAAGAGGAGTTCAAACCTTAAATTTGAAGTGATTTAAAGCAGATTTGAACTAGATTTAAGTCAAATTTAAGTAAAGGCTCAAGAAAGAAGAAGAAAACATATGAAGCTCCATCGATAGGATTCATTTGTATAACAATGTATAATATTGTATAATCGTGTATATGGGTATGTAAACATCTCTTATACACTATTATACCAAGTCGATAAATATGTATAAGCGTGTATAATTTTGTATAATTATGTATATACCAGTGTATAAGAATGTAGAACGGCGAAATTCAAGTTTTGTATGTTTTCTTAACTTTTCTCGAGCTGGACAACCTCCTTTGTTTGTTTTTAACTTATTCTCTATTTTGGGTTAAACTCTATTAGTGGCACCATTGAAGGAAAGAAATAAAAAAAATAAAATCTAGCAATGATGTGTGTATGAGAAGGAATTACCATCTGTTATACAATTGACAAAGCAAAAAGCTGCCAAATTTATTTTTATTTGTTTGTTTATATTTGAATGTATATTTTGCTAATTATTTAATCGAGTTCTTCTACTTTTATATTCATATACTATATATTTAATAAATATTTAATTGAAACCCAACAATTTCTCTGCCTCCGACAAATGCAAAAAAACTACCAATTCTTTTTTTTCCCTTCTCTTTTTATATTTAAATATATTTTTATTAATTATCTCATAAAGTTAATAGTAAAACACTGATTTTGGTAGAAGATAAATACATAAGTTCTCCTCAACAATAGGAATGTTGAATGGCATTGACCGCAAGAACTGCTGGCTGCATAAAAAATGCTGAGTTTTTCAGATTTGATCCTATTGTCTTTGGCCTATAAATTTGCAAAGTTATAGCTGTGCTACTCAGTTGCAATGTGTGTGTATGAGTTGTACTTATGTGCAATTCTCCCTATCAAAAATACATCTTTGAAAGTGCATGTTAAGATTGTGCATATTTAGTTTTTATCGGATGCAAAATATAGTACCATATTTATAAGTAGAAATGCGTTGATTTCGAATTCCTACCTAGTTCAAATATGGAAAATATTATCAACAAAAGTCCTTAAATTAGGAAAATAACTAAATAGTTATTCCTAAATATTAGACAGTTAATTGGAGTAAATGTTATTCCTAAATATTAGGAAAACAGTTTGATATGACTATTTTGTCCGATATGAACTTCATTATTAAAGGGTAAAAAAGGTAAACGATATTTTGCTAATGACCTTCGCGCTTTTAATATACGGAAAATGGCCAAATATATCCCTCTACTATGATATATTGTTCAATTTTGTCCCCCGTTATACTATTGGGTTATATATACCCCTACCGTTATACTTTGGGTTCAAATATATCTCTAATTTAAATGGAGGGACACATGTCAACGTCCTATTGGCCAGTTCTAAATATTTCCTAATTAATTAAAAAGACTCATTATCCACGCCCGAAAAATAATTTTCTAAAGCAATTTTTCTAAAAGTTTTTTTTACTAAAAACTAAAGGAAAAAAACAGAAATATTTTTTTTCCAATTTTTACAAAAAAACTAAAAAATATTTTCTAAAACAATATTTTTTGTAAAAACAGAAATAAAATCTAAAAAAAAAATTCTAAAGCAATATTTTTGTAAAAACTAGAAAAAAAAAATCTAAGTGTTTTTTACTAAAAACTGAAAAAAGTAAAAATATTTTTTTCTAGTTTTAAGATAAATATTGCATTCAAAAAAACTGAAAAATAATTTCTAAAGAAATTATTTTTGGAAAAATTAAAAACAAATGGAAAAGCAATTTTCTAAAGCAATGTTTTTGTAAAAACTGAAAAAATAAATATTTTCTTTTTTATTAGTTTTTAGTTTTTTTTTCAGTTTTTACTGCTTTAGAAAATTTCTTTTCAGTTTATTTTTTCCAGATTTTACAAAAATCATTGTTTTAGAAAATAAATTTTCAGTTTTTTTAAAGCAATTTTTTTTTTGTCAAAACTGGATTTTTTCTCTTGTTTTTTCCAGTTTTTACCGTTAAAAAATTGCTTTAGAAAATTATTTTTCAAGTATGGATAATGGGTCTTTTTAATTAATTAGGAGATATTTAGAATTGACCAACATGACATTGACAAGTGTCCCTCCATTTAAATGAGGGGTATATTTGAACCCAAAGTATAATGGTAGGGGTATATATAACCTAATAGTATAACATGAGACAAAATTAAACAATATATTATAGTAGAGGGATATATTAGGCCCTTTTCCCTTTAATATAACTAGTTTCTACGTACGTGCGTTGCACGTAGGTCTTCAATCAATTATTATGGAAAAGAACAAAGATAAAATTAATTAAAATATACAAGAAAAAAGAATTTATGTAAAGAAATTTACGTGGATAAAATACAACAATCTTTTAAATTCTAAAAATCAATACTATTACATTAATGAAATACTTGACTGCAAAAGGGTTAAAAATCGTCTGAATCTACAAAGATAATTTGTTTAGTTAAATTTGATATCGGTAGTATTAGTACTTCTACTAAAGAATAAGTAGTATGTTGAGAAATATGCAATGTGATCGTTATAGATAATATATTTTGTGTATATTCCTATGTTTCTTTGGCTACTCTGTCACGACTAAAACTCATGTTGTTGATATTGATATCTCTTTTAAAAGCGCAACATATTGTTTCTTGTCAAAAAATATATTGCAACAAATATAGTCTTACATTACAGATTATCTAGCCATATATTTATTTTATTGTCATACAAAACATAAGAAAATTAAAAATATTTTTGGATGTATTTAAAATGACATTTTTTATTTTATGGTGGTAGAAGTTGAATTCTGGAGATATACACATGCTTGATTTCTCTCTATATATATATTCGGCATCATTATCAAAATATTTATAGATAGATCAGCCTTTAACGATGATAGTCCTTTACTGCAAGTTGTTTGAGGCCTTCAGAGAAAAGTTTAGCACGATTCTAATTTCATAACTATAGTCAAATAACAAAATTTAGTTGTATTCAAAGTTCTAGATATTAGATAAAAATTTAAATCGAAAATTAAAGCAATATAATTCTAGATCAACTGTATTATTAGAATCCATTAACTATATCGGAAATTTAGCTTAATGAGTTTATGTGTCTCATTAGTACTTGATAGCATTTAGTCTGGCTCTCATGTGATACTTTAAGTTTTTTCTTTCTTTTTGGTTTTCTCTCGAATAATATGGTTTCAATTTTGTTCAATTGTCAATTCCCAAATTTTCATCTTTAAGTAAGATAGGAATTTTAGTTCTTGCTTTGGGAAATATATGGTAAAAAAATTATTTTTGGGACATCTCAAAAATATAATCCGGGAGCATTTTTCTCCTCCTTGTACATAATGTTCTTAAATCCCGATCTCCCCATTTCAATTTATATAAAACTTATTTCATTGGGCACGAAGGTTAAAAAAGAAATCAAGACTTTTAGAGTTTGTAATCTTAAATTAACATGTCAAGAAAGTTGTGTGGCTATAAGAGTTTTGAAACTTGTGATTTTATACGTGACATAATAATTGTGTGATAGAAAAAGTTTATCATGAAAGGTAAAAATTAAAAAATTAGATATTACTTCTAAATTTAAAAAGGAATCATTCTCCTTGAACACAAATGGAGTATTTTCTATCTCCTATCGAACTTGTTTTCCTTTTCAAATAAAAATAGGAAAAACCTAAATAGAGATGAAGTAAATTCTACTATGAATTAAAGTCGTGTCCACTTCTACAACTTGCTGCTTTGCAATTCTTATCAAACTGCATCACACCATATCGAAACAAAAAAGGCCAGCATTTGAAGATGATATACCTTTACTACAATGATTTTTTATCGCTATCAGAGAAAAGTTTAATAGAATTCTTATTTCACAGTAGTGACCAACTAACAATTTTGTAATTGTATTCAAATCCTAGATACATGATAAAATCTAATTTCAAATAATAATTGTAACTGAATTTAAAATCATAGTTATTGGGTAGAATTTTGAATATGATAATTTTATTCGACATGAAATTATTTAAAAAAATATTTTGGCTTTTTAAATCCTATTTCCATATCCATGTTTCCATTTCCCAAAGTTCATATAAAATTGTAATTTAATCTCATCTCAAAACAATCTTCCAAAACCTTAGGTCAAATTCTAAATCTAATTGTTTCTTTGGAAATATTGCTAAGAAAAGTACCAAATTAAAAACGATTGAATAGACAGACATACATATCCTATATCATTTGATCATGCTCTACATTATCTCAAATTATGAAAGAATAAAGTCCAATAACCATGAGTGGTTTGTAGCACAAATGTAGTAGTTTAATAAATTAATTATAACTACAAAACGGAACAATTGAAGAGGTGCAAGAATCTTCATACAAGGGGGGAAATAAATACTAAATTTACCTTGGCAGGAGAAAAAGTAGGCTACTATCATCTAAGCCATGCATAGTATCGGCAAGGAGCAGCCCAAATCGATATTGTAGATTTCACTATTTAGGATAAAAATCAACTCTCTATTCATTAGCGTATTATTTTTATTCCTTAAAAGTTTGAATTGCATGCTGACCTATTTGATCTAGAAATCAAGCTGCGAATGTGATTTACAATTAGGTGATTTTTAATCGGAAAATAATTCCAATATTAGATTATTTATAATAATATCCTTAAATGATAAAAATACTTCAGGTTATAAAAGTCGAATAATATTTCAGGGTTATCTAGAAATTAGGTAATTTCTGTCCAGGAAAATATTGATCGGAAATTTCCGACCAAAATCGGTCGAAGAATTCAATACATTGACTGCCCGTCAAACTTTATTTTCCGACCGAATTCGGTCGGAAATTATTAAATATTTTTTTAAAATTTTCAAATTTTCGACCGAAATCAGTTGGAAATTATTATTTATTTTGTTTTAATTTTAGTTTTTATTAAAAAGTATTTGTAAATTGTTAATTTATTTAAAAAATAAATATAAATTCATAATTTCCGACCGAATTCGGTCGGAAATTTGGGTAAAAACTGGACAGCAAATGGCTGCTTTTAAGCTACACTACCTGTCAATTTAAACCAATATACATCCTATAATGGCAGTTTACATTGCTGTCATTCAACCATGAAAACCTAACAAAACAACAACTAATAACCACAACCACAACAACTAATAACCACAACAACAACTACTAAAGTGTTCAATAACAAATTCACAATACAATCATCATTCAAATAACCAACAATAAAATATTGACAAGTTCACAACTTTGTTTAACAATACATAACATTCAATGAGTTTTTTTCGTAACATCATCTTCATCTTCGATCATAGGACCTTCATCGTCGGCAGGTAGGGAAGGAGGAGGAGAACGGGGAATGGGGAAAGCAGCACAAGCAAGAAAATTGGCCAGCTGACCTTGAAGGAGATCAAATTGTTTGTCCCTCCTGTCTAGCTGACCTTGAAGGGTAGCCTTGGTCTCTTCAAGCTCTGCTGTCAGCTTTGCGATCTTCTCTTCCATAGACGATATAGCCGAACTATCAATCGCCTCGCCTTGGGCGGAAGTCCCTATACCTTACAATCCAGCCCTGTAGCGCCAAAACGATTTATCTGAAAGGCCGTATGATATCCCCTTTTTAGCACCACCGATAGTATCCAATCATATCCTCTTCTCTTCTTCTTCTAAAATGGGCGGTCGCTCACCTTGCTCATTTGGTGGCAAGCACTGAGTGTACTCCTCCAAATTGATCTTGCAACGATCCTTTATTTAGAAGATAGAAAATTACTAACTATATAATATTATGAATACTTATAGTAGTTATGAAACTTACATGTGAAGTCTCTGCCCGGTCCTCGACCCATTTAGTTGGATCTGTCGGTGCCTTCTTCTTCCGGATGTGAGTCTCCATGAAGAACTCATCATGACTCATCTTCCTCCCCAATTTTTTTCCTACAAATATAATAAATGTGTTAACGAAAGTTGTAGCTATACTCGCATTTAAGAGATAGGAATTTTAAGTAACTAGATCTTTGAGAGAAATATAGAATAAAAAATATAACATGAAGCTGGGATTTTGTCACGACCATGATCCCGGTCGTGATGGCGCCCAACACAACTGCTAGGCAAGCCCGACCATTTACACTCTCAACCCGAGCATGAAGCTCAAAACTAATTATTTAAATATCATTAACAACAATGAAGCTAAAAGATTAAGCTGATTGATAGATATAAGCTGAATATCACGACAACACGGAATATACTCCCAAAGACCTGGGGGTCATGAGTCTAGAGCCTCTAACAATACAGTGTAATAAGACTCCAATAATACATAGTTTCAAAAGCTGCGGAAAGATGATAAAAAGGGATTAGGGGAGGAGTCGGGTCCTGCGGATGTCAGGCAGCTACCTCGACAACTCTGGATAAACTCTAAAATCAGCAAAAGCTCAGCTAAACTCCCGAGGTACCTGAATCTGCACACATGGTGCAGGGAGTAAAGTGAGTACTTCCTACTCAGTGGTAATAGACATGTATAATGACTGATAGTAAGAAATTCCAAAATATAACAATGCAAAGCTATAACCAATACTCCTACACATTTAACAGTGTAATGACAACAAGTAATGACAGATAACACAGGCAGATATAGATGTATGAATGCAATGCAATGCACATAACCGCTGCGGCGCACAACCCGATCCATTTGGGTACCCGCGCTCACTGTGGGGGTTCAGACTCCGGAGGAGCTCCTACAGCCCAAGCGCAATATCATCGTAACATTCGCTGTGGCGTACAGCCCGATCCACAATCAGTCCAATTATATGCATGCAAGCCACACGGGCATAGTCAAACTTACCAATTTCAGTTCCAATTATCAGAAATTATAAATTAAGTGGTTAAAACCTTAGAATTTACTAGCCATTTCGAGACAGTGTTTAACTCAGGACTGATATCATGAAAACATGCTAAAACATCATGGAAACAGTGATAATAATCCCTACGGGATCCAATTAATCGGCATATAGCACAAATATAACCATAACCATCCAAGTAGGAGGTTTGTCAACTAATTTCTAGCCAATAACACAGTACGAACATCATTCGGTAGGACTAAGCCATAGTCCCCAATCACAATCGACCCCGCACTCACCGTAGAGTACGTGTCTCGCCTCAATATAGCGTTACAGTGTGATATACCGGGGTTTCAAACCCTCAGATCATCATCTACATGTATTACTCACCTCAAGCCGGCCACAAGACTAGTCCGCTATGCCTTTTCCTCTCGAATCCGCCTCCTCGCACGTCGAATCTGGTCAAAACCACAACGAATACATTA
>MU742372.1:60104-90204 GCA_026770625.1 Nicotiana glauca
ATCTATATAGCTCGGAATCACACCTACAAGGCATAAAACACACAATTAGTGCAAAACACTAGCGATTAAAGCACAACCTCAACTAAAGTGCAGTAAATTAGAGCGTAATAATCAACTAAAATACGTAATTATAGCCTATCATCAACGATGTATTTTGTTTTATTTTTTTATACCGTTGGAGTGTTGGTGGCGTACATTTGATCCCTTACTTTAGTTTTGTTGCATATGCTTGTTGACACAATTTTTATGTTATAAATGACGTTCGTCTTATTTTAGCTTCTATTTGTCAATATTAGTTAGGCGCGTTTATAGAGATACTTTCCGTAGAATCCCATAGATTTTCTTATTGGTGTAATCGATAACCGAATCGATAAGCCCCCAAAATCGATAAATCGAAATCGAAAAAATCGAAACCTTATTGAAACGATAACGATAAACATATGTGCAAATCGATAATCGACAAGTAATTATCGATACGGGTCAAAATCGAATGCACACCCCTAAGGTTACCAATTAGTGAGTAATTTCAAGTCTGTCTCCTTGTATTATTACTAACCCATCACCCTATGGTTAAAAACAGGATCTTCTCTCCCAGAACCAAAACTCGGTAAACAAAAAAAAAAAATTGAAATGAAATAGATAGAGCTCAACATCACAGATAAATAATATCACTATTACCTAAAATTCTAAATTAAGCAAGTGATATAGGAGGATCATCCACCAATGGAATTTAGATAATAAGGTTACAAACTCTTTACTTCACGACAGAACGGATTACGCTCAATATTATTAAGATTTATGCCCTTATAGGTTTGTAGACCCTCAGAGCCCATTTGGACATAAAAAAAATTTCACTTTTTTCAAAAAAAAATTTACTTTTTCTTGAAACCAATGTTTGGTTATACAATTTTTAATTTTCAATTGAAGATGAATTTTGGAATTTTTCAAAAATTTGAAAACCTCCAAAAGGTTGTTTTTCAAATTTTTACTCAAATCACTCACAAAACTTCAAAAACAATCCAAAATTATATTCACGCCCAAATACAACTCTAATTTTCAAATACCATTTTTAATTGAAAACTTTTTTCACTTTTTTTTTTTGAAACTTACAATTCTTATCTCCAAGCACCCACTTAGCTGTATTAATATTGAAATACTGTAAGTAACGATACAATTTTGTAAGAAAGAAAATCGAAGATTCTAAATATTTTAATGAACCTTACTCTATCAGAATCGTGATATATTTTTGCAGTAATGTTTTTCTCAGTCGTGACATATGATCCGGGTCGCTATTTTATCAATTCTCCATTCTTATAAATTAAAACTAAACTACTGATATGTTTACACATCAAGAAATTTCATCGAGCTCAATTTACATGGTATCGATGCCTGCAAGGCAACCAGTTATGTAAAGGAGGTTGTTGTTAGACATCTGCCTGCTCGCAACAAATTTCAGCTTCTACCGTGTGCTAATAAAACAGCCTGCAGTTATTTGAATCCAACTAGCCAGTATCAGAATCTGAAAATTCCGCTTGGCAAGCATCTTTTGGTTCCACGTCAGTCATAGAAGGTGGAACAAGATCGTTTCTTGGGCGATTTCTTCGCTTTCGTGTGATTGCGTCCTGCAAAGAGATATAACGTGGAAAGGATCGATGTTACGTAATTTCCATAGAGGTCAAAATGAAAATCGTTTCCAGAAGAAACTGAAATAGCCTAGGGCCTAGTGCTTGCATGGGCTAGCCCAAAGAAAGTTTTAGGTACATTGTATCACTACCTTTGCGCTTGGCTGAGTGTGGTCGGACTCTCTGGTCTGCTGGCTCAAATGTTCTGGCTCATTGGTTCTCTCGCTCGAATGATCTGGTTCGCTTGACTGAGCTACCTGACTTCTCCTCAGCCAAACACTACCAAATGAGATTAATGCTGCCAGGAGCAGAAAGGGTCCAACCCTTGGATCACCACTGTAATCGTGAATTCTATTTAGGAAACTTTTGATCCTATGATTAAATCCTCCACTAGGGCCAACGGTTCCTTGAGACCAAGATGACCAACTGGAATCTGCATCCTCCGGAACCAATTCAGGAGTCCTTGTTTTCTGTAACAAAATGGGAATAAAGATACAGAACTAGAGAAGGAATCTAGAAAAGGGCTAAAGACAGCTTTCTGCAGTTACACATCCTTGCAATCAACATATGAATACTTGAATAACATGAGTATCTCCTAATGATATCGACATCTAATACACATTAAAAGCTACCACTCAGCCCTTGTTGATTAAGTACCTTCCAGACTAGTATCCATAATTCCATTCAAGAGAGCGATAGATCAATATTACATAGAGATTAGTTGCAAAAAGTAATAGAAATTGTGAGAGCACAAGTTCTGGTGTACCATCCTCAACCAACTGGCAACTGCTGTCATGAATAGAGCTTAAAATCTTGAAGGAGGGTTCATCATTTATAAGATCCATTTTTAGAACCCCTAAACCACCTTTGAATCAATTAAAGCAAACAAGTTTCAACAGAGAGATTTTTGGAAATTAACTTACAAATGAAGGAAGACTCTTAGAGTCGCCATCTTTGATTATCTCAGAAATCCATTGTACAATCTGTCATTCCAATATACAATTCAATAGATATTCAGGTATAATGATCATGAACATTCTCATACAAGTAGCTGGCTCAATACAAGAATGAAAGGTCCAACAAATCTCAGGATAGGCTATATTTTCCTATCTAGATTTTTTCCCATGTATGCTGATAATTCAGTCAAATATAGAGGGTGTTTGGATTGACTTATTTTAAGCACTTATTGACTTTTAAGCACTTTTTTTGTTTGTGTGGTGTTGGCAATGATAAAAGAGCTTAAAAGCACTTAATTTTAGGCATAAAAAGTACAAAAATAAGCTAAAAGCCAAAAGTTGGGTATTACCAACTTATGGCTATTAGCTTTTACCTTAAAACTACTTTTTATAAGCCAATCCAAACAACCTCGTAGACAGGGCAAATTTTTCTGAGAGCCAAGCGTTATTTGCTAGTCTAGCATATTACTTGCATGTTCTACAAGGAGGAGGGTTGTGATCATAAATGAGGCAGTCTTAGTAGACGGAAATGAGTGAATTGTGCTTGCATGTCCTAGTAATAAAGAGTTGACCAAGAACTGAACTTCCAACAAGTTGATCGGCTTCACAACACGTATTTTCCCTGATGAGGGACCTTGCTTAACTATCTAAAAGTGGTATCATGCATCAAACATGTGATCAATATCATCAATGAGGTGGAAACGACCGGCTCCTAAACGTGTCTACATAACCATGTACTTTTTGTTCAAAGAAAAAAAACCACTGGGAAAGGGATAGTTTAGGAGGGGAAAAATAGAAAGATAAATGCTCAATCAGAAGCAAATATGACTGCCCGTCACTGTGTGAACCGAAGAGAACCATGGAAGGAGATTTAGAAATTGCAACCAGGTGAAAGAAGTGGTTTTGCCTCCATCTCCTTTCTCGTTCTACTTGTGTTTTTGCAATGGATTGAGCTGAAATTCTTACAGTTTGGAGAGACGAACCACCCGCTTGTGCACAAGCAAAGACTTTCATAAATTGTCCAATATAAAGGCTGTATTCAACAGAAAAATAAATTGCACCACAGAACAAGGGAGACGATGGTTTGTTTACATATTTTGGTGTTGCTGTCATGGAGCATTTAATAGATAAACCAACGAGTTTATACTCAATTACAGAAGAATGTGGAAATAGATCCATCATGTGACTTGCTATCAAAATTTAATGGAGCCTGTCAGTCTACTCACCTCTTCAATTTTATTAGAACCATTGTATTTTGCCACGAGCTGAGATGCAGGATCAGCTTCAACATTGTACAACGCTGAGTATCTGCTGGTTGGCTGCTTTTCGACACCCTCTGTACCATTCCTCTCGTAACGTACAATAAACAATTGTGCTATGTCTGTTATATCCCTCCTCGGCCCGCAGGTCTCATAACTATTTTCTGAATTAATGTAGAAGAAACAGAAACTCTGTACAAAAGGAGAAGCTATTAGCATCCAACGTGACAGCAAATCATAGTTTTGCTCAAAGAACAATCATCCAACACGATGGACCTCATGGGTTACACAAAGTAACAAAATAATCAGCCAAGTCTTGCATGCTTAGATAATATAACTAAAGTCTACAATTAGAAGAAGAAGAATAGCATACAAGGGAAAGAAAGACAGTTATATGAATCACATCAAGTTCAGGGAGCATCTCTCAACTACATTAAGGAACAAAAGGTTTTTCAAACCATAAAGATTCTTCAAGCTTTACCAAGGTTTAGATCCCAAAACCAACTGGAATTAGAGCGTACCAGCTAATGAAATAACTAAGCCTCGATCTCAAATTAGTTGGAGCCGGGCTACATGAATCCTCTATATCCATTATGCTTTAATAGCTAAATCAAATGAAACCATCAAAGTAATCGTTACTGCAACTTTCTCCAAAATTGTGCACAAGAAATTGTAAATCTACAGAAGTGCCACTAGAGCTGAAATTTTCAGGAAAAGGTGTAAAGAATATGAGATGGAAGGTTGAATCGGCACAAACAAGTAACTCCAGATGCCTAGTTAAGTATATCTAAGATGAGAGGTTGTAGGAGTTTGATCTTTCCTCTAGACAATAACTTCTAAAAAGGCTCTACATGGCCCTTGATAGGAAGGCCTGGAGGTCTAGCATTAGGGTTGTAGGTTAGGGGGTAGTAGCACTTTCCTTACTTCGTTCCGGGGGTGAGGAGGGGTTGAATTAGGATTGATCTTAGATAGCTTGCAGTTTAGGATGAATACACTCTGTACTTGCTGTTTATCTTAGCCCTGGGTTTTAGATACTGGTTACTGTTATTGCATGTCTTTCATCTTTTGGTGGTTGTTATGAAAGACATGTCTTCCATTACTATTACGGTTGCTACTGGAGTTACTAATGAGTTGTCTTTTCTTGTTTTCTTTTTTATTTCCATTTTTCTGAGCCGAGGGTCTATCAGAAACAGCCTCTCTGCCCTATCGGGTAGGGGTAAGGTCTGCGTACACATTACCCTCCCCAGACCCCACCTAGTGGGATTTTACTGGATAGTTGTTGTTGTTTTGCTCTACATGCATGCTTTTCTGTAGTTTTCATGGACTCTGTCAGTCTGTCAAAAGACAACTCCTACTGGTCATGTTCGCCACGAAACGGGTATGCTATTAATAGATTGATTTAAAAATAAAAAAGGGATGCTAATTATTGTGCAAAAAACTATTGGTGGTACAGAAAATGTAATTACACCACTATGTAACCAAAGCAATGCCAAAATTCAAGAAGAGGTGCTCACTTTCTGTGCTTCCCCATCAAGCCAGGTAAATGTCAGCCGTTTCTGTTTTAGTGCAAGCAGAGCTGGTGCAGATGATGGATCTTGACCCACTGCAGTCAATTCTCCATCATTTGAAAGTGTTTCTTGAACCCTGCGAACAGTCTTATGTGATAGGTAATTCACACCATCAGCTAATGTAACATACATTCATAGCATCTAACATTTTATGCATATAGCTTAATGTGAAAAAAGATTTGAAGTCATCAATCAATGTATGTGGTAATAATGAGATGTCTTTCAGGCCCGAGGAAAGTCTCTTCCTGGCCTGGAGGGCTGGAGCAATTTACCAGAAAAAGCAGAAAAATGCATACCGATGAAGACATCTTTAGGTTTTATATATGTAGGATGCAACTAAAAAGAGAAGGCATATGTAATATGCAGATGCAGACAAGTAGATGTCATTGTTGATAGATTACTGTAGGTGTTGGTATACTATGAAGTGTTATCAATTCTAATTAATTTTTCATCTCAAGGTTATTAGATAGAAATGATAAGGAAGAGCTAATTGTTGGAAATGCACATGCTCTGTCTTATGAGGTGATCCATAGCAAGCCAATTCAGATTTGGCATGACCCAGAATTCCAGGTAGCCCAGCATGGCCTCATCAACATCATAAAAGTGCATATGCTGACTAGGACTTAGTTGGTTATGTGAGGCTTGGGTCTTTCATTCGGGCCGTAATAGGACACTCCATGGCCTGTGGGCCAATGTGTAAGTATATTAGTCCAGTGGCAAAACTGCTGACATAGAGAGGGGCTTCATCAGATTTCTCTGATATTACTAGTGCCAAAATCTCTCTCCATCTCTCTCACACGGAGAAAGTCTACCCCCCCCCCTCTTCCTCCTCTATCACAATTACCCCACAACATCTGCGGTTAATCTCTGTTCAGGTTTTCTAAAACCAGATGGAAAGATAAATCAACTAAAAACTAAGACGGACAAGCCAAATGATAGTACAACAACAACAAATCTAGTGTAATCCCACAGATGGGTTCTGGGGAGGATAGTGTGTATGCGGTCCTTACCCCTACCTTGGGAAGATAGACAGGTTGAAGCCAAATGACAGTCTAAAGCTTTAATTAAGAAAAATGAACTGGGAAAACGAGCTTACTTCACGCATTTCATTTAGCTCCTGGCTATACCGCCCAGCTAAAACAACACAATACCATACCCTGGTATCCTTTCCAGCACGTGAAAAGCCCCGCGCATCACAACCCAATTCCGTCGAAGTTACACTCCTCAATTGTGGAAGCACTGATGAAGTATCAAACAAAGACCAGCAAGATCCATGTTAATACAATATTACAATTTCAGATAAGACTGTAAGACACAACTAGCAGAGGCACAATTTTTTGAAGTATTTTGCCATGTTTCAATATTGCATTCTACAGCACAAGAACCTGACATCTTAATTTCTTGCTCCAGCTAAATCCGAGATCTAAAGACATATAAACACAAAAACAACCATCCTTGAATTGTGATCACAACACAAATTATGGAATTCATCTTTCCGCATATTGTCAACTGAAAACTAAGTTGCTCCGACACGGGTGTGGATCTAGAGGTCGGATCATTCGAGATGTGAATTCTAAGATTCGGGGATATGGATCCTAGCACGGATACGGGTACCACGATCCGGCTAAAAAAAATTCAAAAATATAAAACATCTCTAAATTATGAGAAATTTTGTGGAATACTTACGTATAGCTGTAAAGTGTGAATTTCTTTTTTATTCTCAAGTTGTAAATAAGTAAATGATTGATTTCCTAGATAAGATATGTTATTTTCTTCAAATTTACCCTATTTTTTCGTATTCTGATTTCGGGAATCAAATTGTATCTCGTCTCGAATTTTTTCCGTCCATCGTGGTCAAAGTACCCAAAATTGTTTGACCAGATCCGGTACGAATCCCATATCCACACCCATATGTGTAGTGTCGACACAGGTGCGGCATGCAAACTGCCATGTCGGAGCAACTTAGACTGAAAATGCCCACTTATGCCTCATAGTGCTGTGAATGCCTATGCCAATTTGCATGTTGGTAAAACTTGAAGCAGCTACATAACCACAACTATGCATACAATATGTACAGAATAACTACGGTAACTACTATGGTCACATGAAAAACTACACTTCAATTAACTAGTACTCCCTTCGTTTCAATTTAGATGAGGTAGTTTGACTAGGCACGAAGTTTAAGAGAGAAGAGGGAGAATATTGAAACTTGTGGTCTTAAAAGCTGAAGGGGTAAAAATTTTGTGGGGCCATGCCATTTGTGTGGTTATAAAAGCTTCTCATTAAGGGTAAAATGGGTAAATGAAAAGTTTAAAGTTGAATTATTTTCAATTATAGAAATGTGTCATTCTTTTTGGAACGGACTAATAAGGAAAGTGTATTATCTAAGTTGAAACGGAGGGAGTAGTAAAATATAGTTCCTTATTCATATCTGGGTACATTACACTAACCATCCATCTAATGCCATAACATGACATTCTAAATTAGCATACACAGGCACAAAGCAGGATATAACAATGATTTTAAGACTTCAATTTCAATATTGTCTTCCATCTTCACTCTACTACTGACAGCTCTAACCAAAATGATTTTTTTTTTTTAAATAAGCGTTAATCGCCAAAAAGAATTCTTGGTAAAGTGGCTCATCACTTGGGGAAATATACTTGAAATTAATGAGTGAAAAACACTTATAACATGATTGTCGAAGTGGTGATGGAAGTTTGAAGCAGTATTCTCCTCTATTGGTACTGGAAACACTAACCATAATGTTCAACAAGAATAAACAGGATAACTCCCGACGGAAATTTGCTAAGTCAATCTAAAATGAGTGCCAATACTCAAACATAATGATTGCTGACACTAGAGTAAACATGAACAAAATAAACTTGGCTGACTTGAATGTACTTGCTAAAATCTCAAATTGATTAGCCACAGCACAAATAATATCAGATAAAGCAGTTTATGAAAAAATACGTGTTCAATTCACTTATGCAGGACACTAATTTATGAAACTGACGAAATAGCCAAACACAATGGTAAAAGGGAGAAAAGATAAGTACCTTGATTTTTATTCTTCTCCATAATATCCACAAACAATGAACTGTTGACATAGCCTACAATCATAAACATCTTAGACACGTAACTTATCACAGCCACCAGAAGTTATTTAGAGAATACACAACAAGAAATGAGGAGGAAAATGAACTTGCCATGATGAACAACAGGTTTGACACCTGTTTCTTTTAGAAATACGATGGCAGGGGCAGATTCGACCCCTAACCTGTATAGATAGGACAATAGGTTATCTTACCACATCATTAAGTGAAAATTGTCAAGGGAGCAGAGAATAGAAGTACAAAAGAATAACTAAGTAAAAGTTCAGCATTTCACAACAAAGAGCTCTATTTGCTTTACCATTGTTTTTTATTTTTATTTTTTCCTTTTTCTCTTAGGCATGGAAGAGGAATCAATCCTACAAGAAAAGAATATTGCTTGGAGAATATGAATTAGCTGGCTCAAATCACGTCGTGGAAGTTCCACACATTACTCTACAAATAGTCTTTTATGTGATGCTGCATACTGGCTGACTTATCCAATGAACATAATGTCTTCCTCTTTGATTAAGTTACATAAATCAATTACGAAGTACCTCAAGGTAACTTATCCCAAAAAACCAAAAAGTACCTCAAGTTACTATTTAACCACCCCTGTCCACAGCAATCAATGCTCAAATTCTGTTGCTACACTTTAATAGGTAGGAATTCTGTTATTTCATATAGATAGATAAAGTACAAAACTACACACAACAAGATTTTCAGGTTTCATATATCATGTGGAGAAACTTGGATCTCCACAACAAAAGTCGTTATTTATAGCATTAGTCTGTACTCGACAAAACAACCCCACTCACAAGTTGAACTGTAATAAAAAGCCAATCAGATTGCTAACTGAAAAAAAAGATTCAGAACAGATTTGGAATATCATTCGTGAAATTTTAAAAGAAAGTTAATAAATGATCGGCTATATAGCATAAGGATAGAGGATCCATGTCAACCCCAATTAGTTTGAGATTTAAGCCTAGTTGATTAAATGTTCGGAATAAAGAAGTAGATATGAACATCCTTTGTAGTTTGAGATTTAAGCCAAGTTGATTAATTGTTCGGAATAAAGAAATAGATATGAACATCCTTTGAACATAGTCGAACCAAGTTACCTACTCAAATGTAAATCCAAAATGAGACTCATTCTGAAAGAATGTGGAAGATGTAAACAGAAGTATTAACCTGTGTATGGTTTACAATTACAGATAAAGAAAAACTGCTAAAGGTTGAAGTCTACAAAAAGAAAATAAACTATACTTTATTCTTTGTGTAAACTCTTACTTAGAACCATTTTAAATTATTACCACATAAGGAAATATGAGGGTATTATCATTATTTAGGTATTTCAACTTATAAAATTAAGAAACTTTTAAAAAGTTAAAAAAATCAAACAGATTCAATAGTATATGAAAATTCAGAAACGAAGTACTCTCTTCATGTCATTTTTATGAAATGATTAAGATTGGGGTACTCGAGCAACTTTTATCCTTGACTACAATTTTTTTATAATAAGATAGAGTTCAAATCCGTAAAACAACCATGGTTTATAGAAACTTTTGTAGTTTCTGAATGTCTTTCTTGCCCTTTTTCCAAAAAGTCAATGTGTTGGTGTTCAAAATCAGCTGAAAATTAGATAATTGGAGGGATTAACTTTTAGCAAGTTTGAACTTCACCTTATTATATCCAAAAACTTTTATACTCAACTTTTGAATATAACTTTAGAAAAAAAAAATTATTCCATGTTATTAACATGTGTTAACACTGTAACACATCTACCCAAAAAAGGCTAAAATTCAGAATGATTTGACAGTTGTCAAATGATATAACAGTTGTTGATCCCTTCTAGTTAAATTCCAAGCTGTTCAAATTCACTCAGTGACGAAAAGCCAAAGAAAATGGAAACCAACAAAGCTATGAGAGACGATAAGGGAGGGAGAGGAAGGAGATTTGAGGAGAAAAGGGAAGCAGAAATCAAGAACTTATTCACAAACCCCTCTCCCTCCAAAAGAAAAAAGAAAGACAAATTAACATGAGAGGGGAAAGGAAAAATGCAGAAATTAGCAGGAAAATGAACGGCAAAACTAGTATAGAAATTAGCGGGAAATGAAACAGCAATAATAGTGTACATTACATATTCCACCACAATGATGATTCTCCTTCCTGCCATAGCACGAATGCGAATGTAGCATAGGCTGAGTAATTCTTAGCAGCTTGACGAATAAATGGAGTTGCCCGTTCACCAGTTTGAGAGAAGAAAATGACCTTGACCTTAATATTAAGAAATATAAGAAACCTGTCAAATTCTAAGCAAGCGGCCTAAAACCAGTACACATGGCAGAATCAGGGTACTAAACATGTTAGTGTAAATGGAAATATATCCTCACATTTTCAAGCAGGGCGCGTTCTTTCATAGAATACAACTAGTCAAGCTACACTTCATTTACAAAAAAAATTCTAGTCAAACTATATGCAAAGCAATGTGTGTGTGCAGCAAGTCCATACAAAATACTAAAACCTGTGACAGAGACTTTGAACAAATCAAAGAACATGTCAGCTTAGTCAATGCCAGCTACAGCAATTATTTAGACCATGCAGTATCAGTTAAAAAGAAGCAGCACAGCATAACGTTCCCTCACTTTCTAGGAAACAACGGTAAAAGCATAAAGCCTATTCTTCCTTTCAGGGAGTGGGATTTAAATTTTAACTTTAATTTAAACACCAAGAGGACACTTTGAAAAGTGCTGCTCGGGATCTTTACTTTTTAACAGTGATCACTTTCTAAAAGAAGATACGGCATAGTGAAGGTGATTTGTTATGGCAATACTTCAAAAAACTTATTGATCGCCTTTTAAGGAGGATTTTGAGCATCATCCCATTATTTTGCTCAAAAAATACCACTAGCATCTTATAACTAGAAGAAAAAGTTAATGACGGGATGCCCTTCATTCTTCAAGATGGTTTTACACAGATAGAGGAGTACATGATTATGACCATTGATAATTGCATTGTAATTGGCCTGTTAAATATTATCAGTATACATGCAGTAGAACCTGTAAAAATAAGGGCAACCTTAACAGATACTTTAGTGTGCATGTTAATCAAGCTAGTCAATCATAAGTTGCAGCAACTGGCCATCTCTCATCACTTAGTTTTCTTTCTTTTTTAAAACTAAAGTAGTTGGGAAGGCTGTCAGAAGTTGTACCTTGTGAGGTTTGCTTTTCAGCAGAAAATCCTGGGCCTGAAATTAAAAGAAGCTGTGAATCAGAATATGTAAAGCTAGTCAAGTATTAAAGCTTGCAAAACTTGTCAATCATCAACAAGTTAAAGCACAAATTTGCATGCATACTGATCCATAGTTACCAGACATAAGTGGTGTGAATGTGGAAAAACTTGTGATATACAACTAGAGAAGAAACACATTTGTCTAATAACCTGCTTGGCCAAGCTTTTGGGAGACAAGAAATAGTTTTTTCAAGGACAAAAATGGTTTATTTTCAAAAAAAAAGTAAACTTTTTTGACGAATTAAGGAGTATTGAAGTATTAAGGAGTTGAGTATTAATTTGAAGAATCAAGGAGTTTGGCCAAACTTTAAAGAAAAGTATTCTAGGTAGTAGCATAAACTAATTTTCCTGCTGCAGACTGGAAAAAAAATTTGTAACTTCTCCCTGAAAGCACAAGCAGCATAGAAAATTAATTCACAGGACGAAAATACCCTTACCAAAAATTAACATTTGCCAAACTATCCCTCTTTATTTTACCTATATGTATCTCAGTTTTAATAACAACTCTATAGACGTATACGTTTACCAATCAAATGAATATTAAACGACTAAAAGTATAGCAATTATGACTTTGAAATAACTATATTTAAATTGATTTGTATTTAATTATTAATATTTTACATTTAATAAAATAAAATTGAGATTTAACTAAAATCTTTTCATAATAAATATTCAAAATTGTTTATCGGTTTAAGTAATATGGATTGTAAAAAGCGAACCTCTTCCGTCGCTTTTTTCGTAATATGAGGCTCCAAAACACTTTATTGAAAGATTGGTCAAATATAAATCGTTTCTCTAATACTGATAAAAACAGTTTTTTTTTCTTTTTGATGGGTTACTGACAAAAACAGTTCTCAAATGATTTGACAAACCCAAACTGCTACTCCCTCAGACTTGCTTCTCTGATAAATCTACTTTGACAAATTCTTATCAAAATAAGCAAATTTTGGAAGTTTGACCAAACCAGCCCAATCCTAAAAACAAGCTCGCTAAAATCTTTGTTCCTAAAATCCGACAAAACTGCCATTTTCAGTTTTCTCATACATTAACCCACCCCATCAGCCAAATTATGCAATGACAACAGATAAAACAAAAGATGAAAGCTAAATCTCATGGTACCATTGACTCCTTCGAGTAGTACCGAATACGTGGCAAACTTAGAATGGTCGTCGCAACCCAATCAGTAACTGAATCAATGGAAAGTTCTCCTTCATACCTGGATTATCAAGTATCATTAGCAAAATACAATTAGTAGGAAATTGTGTTCAAAGCAAAGTAAGTCCACACTCTAGTTTTGCGCTCCAACCAAGAATACATGTCCGGATGACAAGTAACACAAAAAATGATGAGAAAAGGAAACTCACCTAGACATGCACCTTAAACCTCTACAACCTGGGGGGAAAGCCACAAATGCTGGAATTCCTGTAAGTGAACCAACAAGTCAAGTTAAAGAGGGTTGAAGAGATGGGGGAATTCATGCATCAGTGTCGGTTAATCCATCAAAGCATAATGCACTGCAATTCAAACTGATTTTGGGGGACGAGATAAACCCTATCAAAATCGTAAGCTAAGGAAAAACAGAGGCAAGTCCTAGATAAACATGTATATAGTCAAAATTTATTCATATTATCCTCAATCTCGGTTCCTTGATCTTAGTGACCGAATATTAGACCTAGTGAGCTGAGTGCTGCATAAGATTAGTGTATCTGAAATCTTCTCCTACCGTTTTCGCTTAACGCAAAAATAGAAATCATAGCTCACTGGCGCAAATGTATAATTTACACAATACAGCATCTAGGGAAGAGTTAATCATGATAAGACCACTCCACCGACTATTCAGTTTCATATATCCAGATCTTCTTACTACTGCAAAGGCATTTTGCATTGCCACCTCATATGTACTCTTTCCCAAATTCGATGAGCTATAGTACCTCAAGTCCATCGTCCCTCCTCTAATGAAATTATAGCAGACATGATTCAGAACCTAACAGCAGCCATTACTGGTCAAGTGCTGCAGTTAAATTGCGGAGCACCACAAAAAGCTATCTAATTCTTTTTTTTTTTCTTCTTTTTTTGCAAAAGACAACCAAAAATCTCCAAGTGCTAGAGGCACAAGGTTTGAAACTCGGAGGATAACGGGCCCGCCCCTCTACCTTTCTCCACTTAAATACCAGGCTTATGTCAGTCCGCATGTAACAGTTATCTAATTCTCATCTCATTCAGTCCCTAAAATATATATTTATTTCCTTATTAAGGTACCAGTTGAATCTCACACTTCTGTAGATAATTTCACAGGAAGAACAAAACATCAGCCATAAATATGAACTCCATGAAATACGTTCCAAGCTTGTATTTCAGCAGAATATGATCTAACAGCTGCAGTATTCTGTCGAAGCATTTTTGAGGAATGACAAAGTAAAATTTACATTTGTTTATTAAAATACTTTCCATGTCTAAAAAATGGTAGTCCACCAGGTCCTTTCTCAGCTAGATATGTGGCAAGTTGAACATCAGCAAGATCAATAACTCCCATATCAACGACCCCATCCAGCAAAGTAACTGAAGAGACAAGATACAAGAAATAAATGGGAAAAACACACCAAATAACATTAGCAGGGTACAAAAGAAATACACCAAATAACGTCAGCAAATTATAAATGGGAAATAAATGTCTGCAAAAATATGCAAACTCTTACCAATTCTCTTCCATTTGTTTGAAAATTGAGCACATCGCACACTCCCGGGAGAAAAAATCTAGAGAAGAATTTTGGTCAACGTTCGTCATAGGAGTAAATAAATGAAAAAAATAAAAATTAAATAATGAAAGAGTATATAGTTGTGAGAAACTATACATATTGAGGTAATACAGTGGAACTCTATGTGTACAGAGGGTGAATAATGAAGACACAAACTTGTAGATACTCAAAAGAGTAAGAAATATTCCAGTTTAGCACATATATTAAACCTGAATTAACAATGCCTTGTCAGTTTCAAGCTTGGATCGAAAATTCTCAGAGCTGATAACATCAAAAGCATGGTCTTCAGGATCTAAGATACAAAGATAGAGAAATCTACATCAGGCAAACATAGATAGTGACTCTAGAAAGAACAAAACTAAACTCAAATCACTCGTAGTATCACATTATCTCTGGTTTATCTTTCTGTGGGGTTGGGGGATGGCAGCGGGGCAAGTACTTTCCTAGCAAAAGTCTATCTAAAGAGTAAAGAGGTGTTACAAACCAAAAGAAAATGTCTCCAGGAGAGGAAAGCTGATTTCTGAAATACTTCTCCCGGCATACTGCTCTTTAGCCTTTTCAATAACATGCTGAATTGCCAAAGAAAAAAACAGAACAGAAAAATAGGAAACGTGAAATGGATCTACAGATCCCCATTTTTGGTACTAAAGTATCTGTAAAAACTAGAACAGAAAACTTACGAACTGCTCATCAATACCGAATAAGTCATAATCTCTCTTCCAAACTTGATTTGTCAGCAATTCAAAAGCATAACGAGCCTGTGAAATAATTATGCAGCAATCATGCCATGGGAAAACTTCATGGTATGGAGGAAAAAGTGGGGGAAATTGGTAATGAAAAGTGGCACAAGAAAGCCAGGCAACAGGTAAGTAAAATCGACCACTTCACAGCTGTCTAAAATAGAAATATCAAGACCTATAATCACAGGAAAGGCAGCAGCTATGAACATACCATGGCACTAGGAAAAATGCTAAGATGTGTCTTGCTTAACTAAATGCATGCAATACCATGGTTAAGGCATTGAATACAAGCTAGCAATAGGAGAAACAAACATAATGATAAAGAAGCTGTTGGATAAAGCATCTGGCAATATTTGGACGGTTGGTATGAGCAAATATTTTATGTAAAAAACAAAACAAACAAAACCATGTTAGGCTCAAAAAGAAAATGCGAAAAGACTAGGGGTGTGTTTGGTATGAAGGAAACATTTTCCGGAAAATGTTTCCAATTTTCTTATGTTTGGTTGGCCTAAATGTTTTGGAAAATATTTTCCTCGTGAACTCAAGTTCCTCCAGTTAAAAATATTACTAATAGTACTTTCTTTTCATGTTAGAGATAGATTTTTTTTACATTCCAACAAATGAGTAATTTTTTCATGATATAATTTATTTCATTTTAAATTATTGTTGTTGTTGTTGTAATTTATTTCATTTTAACAAAAAAAATACTTTCTTTTCATGTAGAAAAAGTATTCTTTTCATGATGTGAAAAAAGTTTTTTTTTTCATTTCAAGAAAATGAGTATTTTCCTTTCCTGATGTAGAAAATTTATTTTCTTTTATTTTAATAAAATGAGTACTTTATTTTCATGTTGTAGAAAGAGTACTTTCTTTTTCAACCAAAAAAAGAGTATTTTCTTTTTAGTTATGGAGCACAAATTTCAACGTTACGTTTGCGTAAAAAAAGTAAAGCAGCACATTAGTTCCTTTCGATTTGTGTGATTTTTTAGAGACTTGGGGGGGGGGAGGAGAGTAGCATAAAAAAATATCTTCTACTCTCTAACCAAACACTAGAAAATATTTACCGGAAAATGTTTGTCACCCACCAACCAAACAAGGGAAAATAAGTGATAAATCACTCATTTTCTATGAAAACATTTTCCAGGGAAAACATTTTCCTTCGTACCAAACACACGCTAGGGAGAGAACGTCAGCATGAAGATACAGTAATGGAGCAACTAAATTAGCAAGTGATGAGACAACTAACCTTGATAAAATCGATGGTAGAAGGAACCTCAACGCCTAAATTCCTGTAAGCAATACCATTTTATTTCCAGCAAATCAAATCCAACAAACAAATCCAAATCATTTTTGCTTGGTGTTCAATACTAGATTTGACAGCAATGATGTGGAATAGCTGAAAACTGAAAGTGCAATAAACTCGAAGCACATTCGCTACATATCTCACCAGAAAACTACTTCACCTCATCCCAGCAAATGGATATTATAAACAACTATCACGTTGGTGGACCTTATCAGTTCATTGGCAAAAAAATGGAAATAAAATTTTCCAAAAATAAACGTCAAGTTACAAATTTTTTTGTTTGATAAGTACGAATGAAGTAGGACTCTCAAATTACAATTTTTAAACAAGGAATCGATAACTTAACACTTCGCTTACTTAGATTAAGGGATAAATTTACAAGCATAACACAGTCTCTTCTTTCTCTTTCCGTTCGTTCACTTTTTAAGAAGTGGCAAAGTGGAGCTACATTTTATCAATTGACTGACTTTCTCACTGAGTGGAACACACTCAGAGTACATAAGGACATCTAGCGGGGATTAATTTTTTTAAAGATTATGGTGACCCATTAGCAGAAAATACTAAAGTTGTTGATTGTGTAAAATGCAATAATACAGACTAAAAGGCTAAAAGCAAAATTAGCACAAAATGCCAGGATTACGAGTATTGGTCATGTAACATCCATAAGATCCTAATAAAAGCGAAGATTGTGACATGTTTCAGAGAGAAATACTCCTCTTTCATAGAAAGAAGTGCTTTCAAAACACTGATAAAGGGGCCCATTTCAATAAGCTCAATGAGTGGAGGGAACAACCACTAGCAATGAAAATGATAATGTGGCAAAGGACAAGAACAACATTGTACTTGGTATTAAGACTAACAATCGACTAGAACAAGTTTAAGTATAACACAGAGGCAAATCCAAACAAAAACAGCTATTTTAACAAGAAGGCAATTGACGAATTTCATGGAATTCTTAGGAGAGCGACAAGACATCTAGAAGGAGACAAGATTTGAGCATCTATAAGTTCCACGACAGCAAAATCAGTATACCTACCTGATGAATATTGTACAAAGTATGAGGTTAATTCTCCACACACACCCCCCCCCCCCCCCTTAAGGTATCGGTTTTGGAGATAGTGACACCCCTGAAGGTTCTAATGAGACATAAAACACCCATTAATGAGGTTGACTAATCACCCAAACTACTAGAAAAAATTCAAGCAGGAAATATTTGTGTTCTACTTTCAGGGTACCTATGTCCCACTGAAACCTTTAAGGGTGTTAGGGTCTACTTATGGAATTACCAAACAAACAAAAAAAGAAGTAATTTCACACAAAGGATAGAGGAAGCAATGTAGGAATAACAAGTATATCTAATTTTTTATTTTTTTTATGTGGCGGTGGTGTCCAGTCCCGCGACTAAGTCAAAGTGTCCAATATATATTGACAGGTATAACAAAAGGTAATCAAGAACTATCTAAATGTGTAACAATGGAATGCCTGTGAAAAGGACGTACCACTTTGAACAGAGTTTCTCGTATGCCTGATTAACTTCCTCAATTGAACTTTGCGCTTTGATACCCAATGCTACAAGAATCATGCCATAATTTTTTTTTTAAAAAAAGGGCATACAGTCGGAATAAGAATCAAAAGAAAGAATTAGTTAGAGTGTGGACTCACCATCATAATGCGAACGAGGGAAGGCACGAGGAATTACGACTAACTGATAGAAGAGTGAAGCACAGAAAAGTATAAAAGGGATAGAGTACGCCTTAAGCATCGACAGTACTGAAGAAGTGCCCGCTCGTTTTGCAGGAACCCTATAAGAAGAGGACGTCGCCATTATCGAACTCTGCTTTTCGACAACCGGAGGAATTGTTTGGGACTTGGGAACCACTGACTGCCGGTTCACTGATGTCTCGGATCAGGACACGATTTGATTCGTATTTTTACGGAGATGTCCATATGGGCCGGGCCGGGCTCATGTGAGGTTTGGCAATTGACAGGCTGGGTTGGGTTAGTCCATTATTTTTATGGGTCTTATAATGGTCCGTGTATCCCAGCCCTTCTCCACGGGCCGGTTCATTATTTTAAAAAATATAATTTTATATTTTTTCTTTAAGTTCTGACCTAAAAAAAGATAATTATTTAAAAGTTAAAAAAATATCTTATTGAAAAAAATACGCAAAACTTAATAACTTTTTATATTGTTCTAATATATTACAATAAATACTAAAAAAAAGTAAAAGACAGAACTATATTTCATTCACTAAAAGTCAAAATTAAAACAAATTATTCAAGAGAACGTTCATGATGCTTATGAGATATCCAACACATCATCTTCATCAAACACATTTGAATCCGCTTGTGATAAGGTTGTCTTAACATCTTCACTTTCTTCTACAATTCATATGCAATATCAATTAGTTAAATATTAAAAGTAATTAAATTGTAAAAATTAATAATATTTAAATTCACATAAAAAATATTACCAGTTTGAGTTCGGGAAAACATGTGCAGCCAATTTCAAGTTGTAACAGTGTTTGGACATTTTCATAATAAATGCAACTTCTGTACTTTGTAAGAACACGCCACCAATGCTAAATATTGATTCCGATGGTACAATAGTAAAAAGAATGCTAAATACATCACGCGCCATCATTGAAAGATCGTGATATTTTCTAGAATGGTCCTTCCAATACATGAAAACATCACCTCTTAAAACTTCACAAGATCAAGTTTTGGTTCCTCTTAGTAAAGATCCAATTCTGACTTTCCATATCTAAAGGCAGTATACTTTTTATTTTTTATATATTTTAAATAAATATTTTATTAGGCCCACGGGGCCGGTCCGGCCCAGCCTCAGTCAAGTCTCGTGGGCCACGGGCTTACTCGGGTCGGGCTTAAAAGCCTCGTTTTTAAACGGGCTCCAAAAATTCTAACCCAGCCCTGCTAAATTATGGGCTGGGCTGGCCCAACGGGCCAAGCCCATATTGACGGCTCTATATTTTTAGGTAATTTTTCATAAAGCACCATCTTTTTTGTCTAATTAGTCATTTATAAATACCTTTTGCTATATTACGTGTTATAGATACTTTTTATGTTTTTATACAATGTAAGATGTTGTATTCATTAATACAACCAAAAATATAGGCGTAAAAGCTGGAATTCCAGCTAAGTTTGACATGTATTTAGCTGTATTCAAGCGACATTAACATTAAATACAGTAACGTATTTGCGCTAAAAACGGAAGGAAATAAAATCACATGATATTCTCCTAATTTAACTCAACGAACTAAAACGATCCCTCATTAATCTGTATTTGAAAGATATATAATAAAGATTATAGCTGAATAAAGAGAAATACATATGAATAATACAGTTGAGTAGAACTGTATAGAGTTGAATACAACAAAATACAACTTAATTCATCTGAATAAACCACTTGAATACAACTGAATACAGCTGAATAAACTCTTGAATGCAACAAAATACAACTAACTTATGCTGAATAAAATAGTTGAATATAACTAACTACATCTGAATACAGTTGTATAAAACACTTGAATACAACTAACTACTGCTGAATAAAATAGTTAAATACAACTGATTAAACTTTATGGAATAATTGCAATTCATCAGTAACGACTTTTTGCATAGTAACACTAAGATAAAGGAGGTTTGGGATGAGATATATGAACGTGGTTGAAGATTGATCGGGAAAAAATGGAAGCTTGCCGGAATTTTTTTTCTGGTCGACATTTATTGACGTTGGGGAAGCAATTTTAGAAGCAGCCTTTGATTTTCTCTTCCTTGCTGAATACTGAATAGCTACCAACTCCCACCGAGCCCACTTATAGATCTTTTGTGGTGTTGGACTTTGGAGGCGGATAAATTAGAATTTGGGTGGGAGAAGAGTTAAGAAACGAGGGTTTATGGGAGAAGAGAGTTTGGTTGTATGCAAAAAGAGAGAGATTGTATTGGGGTTTGCAGATACGCGGTAATTATGTGAGAGAAAATACAAAAAGAGAGAGAAAAATAATATTTAGCATATATGGTGCCTTAATTGTAGGATGTAACTAACTATATTTAGATTTTTTGCTATAAAGGATAAAAGGTATTTATAGGATATAATATTTTAAAAGGGTATTTATTTAAAATAAATAGGGTACTAAGGTTTCCTATATGGTGTAAAAATTTCATATTTTTATATTGTCGGGCCAAGTATTTTCCATAACATATTCGGAGTTGGAGTTCGGTTTTTTCAATACTAAACATCCTTATAATATCACTCAATTATATATACATTCTTTCCATTTTAACATCAAACACTTAGACCCCTTATGCTATAGAAAACGTGCACAAAGATTAGCCTTCTTGAAGGTAGGGATTGTCTGCATACACACTACCTTACCGAAATTATATTAAATTTGTTATTGTTGTACACAAATATTAGCTGAAAATTTTATTTTCATTTTACTAAGATGTTGTGTGTTTAGTTTTCATCATTAATAATAATTTTCTTCCACATAAGCTATTTGTATAAAGATTATACAAATCTTTTGAAATGATTAAAATGATATAATATTTTATTATATAAAAAAAATTATGATAGTCGATTTATATAAATGTATTTTTTATTAGGCAAAATAGTTCGGGACCCACCTGAAGTTAATAACTTCTGTTTTGTTCCTCCTTAAACTTTACGTGGTCATTTATAACCTCTTGGACTTGATAATTTCATAGTCTCGACTCCCCTAGACGCTGACAATTCATTGGAGTGTGACACACACGCTACCACATGAATTTTTTGTCCATGTGATATTTTCTTATAATAAAATATATTTTTTATCTTTTTAAGTCCACCAACCATTTAATTATTCTTTTCGTGCCAAAATATGTAAAAATAATAATTTAAACAACATTATTTTGACTATAATTTTTAATTTGGCTAAATAATGATATTTTAATCAAGTTACTTTTAAATATTTAGTTAGGAAAAGAAAGAATACGCAGATAAAACATATTAGTTTTGCATATAAAAAGTTACATTGTTGGAACTGCATATATTGGCTAAATAAATATTCTAGCTAAAAATAGTTAAATACTGAACAAATATTTGCTATTTGACTCGAAAAAAATATAATTTAAATAAATAGTCATTGAATGAAAATAAAAATAAAAATACACAATATTTTTTATTTTATTTTTTAGAAAAAAAAACATTTGATCTTTATTACTGTCTTCTCTTTATTTGGTAAAAAAATAAATGGATTTTTCAACTAACTTTTCTAGGTTTGGACCGGGAAAAAAAAAGATAAAACATACATAGTTGAAATACATATTTATTGTATCTAAAAAAATATACAATTGGGATAAAACATGCAATATATATTAAGAAGAAACAAGATATACAATTGAAACAAATAAATTATTATATTTGATTATGTGATAATTAATATTTAAAAAATACCCCACTTTGAAGCTAATTTTTCAATTTTTCATCCCTTCCACGCGCCTAAAAGATAACCACGCTCTTTACTTCATCAGCACCTAGGAGGTCAAGATTATCAAATTTTCAACTTCGGGGAGGGGGATATTAAAGACCACGTGAAGTTTAAAGAGTAACTAAACAAAAGATTTCAAGTTGTGGGGGATCCCTAACATTTCTGCCTTTATATTATCAATTAGAACTTTGAAGTGATATATGAATATTAATAAAATACTAGTAATATATATATATTTTTTTAAATGTGTGCTAAACATTGAAAGAATTATTTAATAGTGTTGATTGACAGACTTGACTTTATATCAGTTAGAGTTCGTGGTGAAGAGTTAAAGAATTCTTTTGGTTAATAAGTTTGATTTTTGAGGTTTTACAAAACAATTGGTAGAAAGTGAGAACAGCATTCTTACAATTGGCCAAGAAAAGTACGAAAAAGAATAATAACAATCTCATGTTGAATAATGAATTGTATAATTTCTTGTTAAATTGATACTTGAATCAAAAATAGGACAGAGAAATCAAGCTAAAAACAGTGCTCAAAAGTAGGATTGATGGAAGAACAAATATCTTGTACAATATACTAGTAATAGATTATGAACAAAGATATATATATATATATATATATATATATAGACATTATAAAGCATATGAAATTCAGGGGGTATCTAAAGGGACGATTATGGGTTCTCGTGAACTCATACTCTTATCCCGATCATATCTAATAATAATAATATATTTCTTAAAAATTACTTAAATATGTTGTGTACACCCAAGCTCAAATAATCCTATGGTAATTAGGTGCACCTTACAAGTAAATATGGAGTTCCAAATTCTACGCATATCTTATTGTTTTTTCTTTCTTTTTCTATTATCGAGTCTAGAGGTTCAAATCTCACATATATTTTTATTATTTTTTTAGAATTGGGTCCACGTATGGGATGGACATGCCTTGTTTCACGACCCAAAAATCTATTAAAAGTCGTAATGGCGCCGGACACCACTGTCAGGCAAGCCTACACCAAGAAATTAATTAAATTCTCATTTTAGTATTTATTGAAATAATTTCTTTTATACATTAAACAATAATTAATGAAATTCACTCAAATAATATCGATGTCTTTAAAAAACTTAATATTGAATAATTCCATAATTATTTCGAACCCGGTGTCACAAGTGCATGAGCAATTTATAGGAAATAAAGTACAATATGATAACTGTCCAGAATGCAATTGTACAGAAAAGAACTACTATACTCTGAAAGAGACTCTGCTGGTTGCGGGTCGTCTCGAGAGATGCAGCTCGCCTAAGTCCCCTTGCCAACCTTGCTCTGCGCCCAAGGAGGCCACTAGACGTATATGTGCCTGTACAACAAAAATGCACAGCAAGTGTAGCATGAGTACGAAAATAATGCGTACCCGGTAAGTATCCCGTCTAACCTCGAAGAAGTAGTGACGAGAGTTCGACTTCAACACTTACTAATGGTCCAATATTATCATTACAGTCAAACAGTGAATAAGTATGAAACAAGGCAAATATATGAAATAAACATGAATAAAACACATAGTACCATCCCCCTTATTCATAATTTTACTCAAGTTTCTAACTAGCAAGTTCCCTCCGAAATCGGAGCATATATGTACAATTATAGTGGTTTCCGTCAAGAAAGTTATCAGGATCCAAATCAGGGAAAATCCCTCAGATACACTTGCTTCTGGCCAAGTGTTACGCACGATTCCATGAGTATAATACATATGTGTGTGTGTGTATATACAGAAAATTCCGAGGCGTACGACCCGATCGAATGGCATGAACCATAGATGCATCTATTAACCTGCCGAGGCGATCGGCCCGCTCTCATGAGAGTAGTAAAAGGTAATACCCTGCGCGCGAATCATACGTGGAACGCGGTCAAATATAATTTAAGAGACTTCCCCGCTCGAGAATCATACATGCGACGGGGTTACAGATTTCTCAAGTTATTATAATATTTATTATTTCTTTTCCAAAATACGAAGTTTAATGAAACTCTTATAATCTCAAATTCCTCGGTTTTAATTTCATTCAACCCAATTATTACGCAACCTTAATCTTATTTCTTCTTAAACAAAAATAAACCTAAATTAACAACAATATCAATCAAGGCATGATGTAAGCCTAAAACTACCCGGACATAGGAATAGTTAGTAGCTACGTACGGACTCTCGTCACCTCGTGCGTACGTAGCCCTCCCCCCTCCAAATAGAAATGCATATTTAATTATTTCACCAATGGGGTTAATTCCCTCTTACAATGTTAGAAAGGAGACTCACCTCTCTCTGAAGTTCCATAACCGGCTTCCAAGCTCTTTCGATGACCCAAATCTATGCACAACATTCCAAAACTAGCCAATAATTATGCAAACCCATTAATATATGCTCAAACACTCATTATAATCCAATTTATAGCAATTTCTAACTCCGATCGAAAAGTCGATTAAATCACCCTCAGGCCCATATGCCAGGATTTCGAAATTTTTCGAAGATAAAGTTTGCCCACAACCTCACGAACTCAAATATATAATTTACTCTCAATTTTATGTCCAAAATCGTGGTCAAAATCCAAGAATACTAATTTTCTAGGTCTTTCCCCAAACCCTAAGTTTCTACTAATTTTCATATTTAATCTGTATCTAAATCATGTATTTAACTTATAATGAGTGGGAACAACTTACCGTGTGATACTCGAAGAATATCTCCCCTTGAAGCTCTCCATAATCATCCACACCAAATGAAAATGGGAGAAAAATGACCAATTTCCCGATTTTTAAATGAACCTTTCTGCCGAGACGACTTACGCATATGCGGTCCATTAGCCGCTTATGCGGCGTCTTCTACCGACCTTCTCCGCTTCTGCGGCCTTCACCTTCGCACCTACGCGCTCGCAGGTGTGCCCAAATGACCGCTTCTGCGACTCTCCCTGCTCCAGTCCTTTTTTGCTTCTGCGGCTTCCTTCCCACTTCTGCGGGCTCGCACCTGCGATGCCCACTCCGCAAGTGCGATTACACCAGCAGTCCTCCAACTTCAGCGGCTTCTCAACTCCAAACCTTGATCCTCTAACCACCTGTAATCAACCTGAGGCCCCAGGACCTCACCCGAACATACCAACAAGTCCTAGAATACCATACCAACTTAGTCGAGCACTCAAATCACACCAAACAATGCTAAAATCACGAATCAACCTCCAATTCAAACTTAAAAAATTTGAAACTTCAATTTCTACTTTCGATACCGAAACCCATCAAATCATGTCTGATTGACATCAAATTTTGCACACAAGCCATATCCGATATTACGGACCTACTCCAACTTCCAAAATAGGAATCCGACCCCGATATCAAAAAGCCCACTTCCGGTCAAATTTCTAACTTTAGCCAAACGACTCCAAAATGACCTACGGACCTCCGAATCCACTTCTGATCGTGCTCCCAATACCAGAATCACCATACGGAGCTATTCCCAGACTCGAAATCCCAAACGGACATCTATAACACTGAAATGAGCTTCAACCCAGATTTATTAAATTCTTCCAAAAATGCTAACTTCCACAATAGGCATTGAAACGCTCTCGGGTCATCCAAAACCCGATCCGAACATACGCCCGAGTCTAAAATCATCATGTGAACCTGTTGGAACCTTCGAATCCCGATTCCGATGTCATTTACTCAAAGATCCAATCCTTGTCAATTCTTCCAACTTAAAGCTTCCGAAATGCGAATTCTCTTTCCAAATCAACTCCGAACTTTTCGGAATTCAATTTCGACCATGCGTACAAGTCATAATACCTGAAGTAAAGCTGCTCATGGCCTCGAACTGCCGAACGACACGCTAGAGCTCAAAACAACCGGTCGGGTCGTTACATTCTCTCCCACTTAAACATACGTTCATCCTCGAACGTGCTAAGAACTGTGCTGGAGTTGTCCGAAATTACTATTAAACACCTCGTGCACTTACCCGTGCTATCACAACTCAGTTGAGCACATTAGGTCAAGCAAATCTGAAGATATTCTCTTTTATTAAAACAAATAAGCTTAGAACCCAGTTCCAACACCCAAAATTCTCTGGCATGACTGCTTCCAACCTACGAACACTAATCAATCACCACACGATTTTCCAGAACATGACTGCATACCTTTGTTGGATTCTCACCCTACACCACATCATTCACAGACCATAATAACATTCTCTAATCATAACAACCGACATTCCCCGAATCTGATGATCGCAACGCACCTCATGACATATATAAATCTTGCCCCAACTTTTGCAATATCGCTACGATGGAAGAGATATGTAGAAATTCATAACCAACTGCCGAGTCAACAAATCGTTAAGTCTATACTCCTGACAAGAATCATTATCTCATTTTGAACCAAATAATGGTATCTGCTCTTTAATATGCTTCATATAATTCGATCGCATTTATCCTAGATCCAACAATCTCTTCTTACCTAGTATGAGCTGCTCAGGCAATAAGCCACCCCAGACATGACCAAAAGTCTCATATGATGCCACAACGTGCCAGTAAGCTACAAACTCAAACGTGATACATAAGGAAATCGAACCCTGGAAGGGACTACTCAACCCACGAACCTAATTAGACAACCGAAAAGGTGTCATGAACCTTCCTAAAAAACTGGGGAAATAAAACACACAAAATAGAATATAAGGGAGTGTACTCAACGTCACACTGTTGCGGCGTGCAACTTGATCCAAATAACATACCCGTGGCGGCGTGCCACCCGATCCACACATAGAACTCATATAAGGAGATACACACCGAGCTAAATTGCTCATTACTACTAAATACCGAATATCGGTTGCAAGCACGCTAAGTGCATAATACCATTCCTAGGGAGACAGATAGCGCCATAAGCTACGAAACTCAAGCACAACTGAGGTGCGATATATAATCTCAATCACAAGAGCCATCCTGCTCACATAACACCATCGCTACGCAGAACCTCAACAAATAAGAAATTTACCAAGCCGTTTCACAACTCACACAGCCCAATATAGCATTACATGAAATAACCGACGACGAAATAGCATCCAACATCCGAATACTCCTTCATAAGGAGCGCTATGCTGAAATGAACACATCTGGCCTAATATAGAGCCCACCTTCATATTTAAATCCATCCACAGACCTCAAGCCGATTTTGATCGCACCGTACTAGGCTAATAACCTTTCAAGGGTCCATAATAACCCTTTTTTTTCATGACTCACAAGAACAACCCTCATATCCGGAGCAAACCTCTACACTCTATAACCCAATAAACCGAGTGTCCTCCAGGCATAAATTCTCAAATTAGTGGTATTACCACACTCTTCACACTTAGTTAAATCTTCAATCAATCAAGTGACTACATGTCACACTTATACAATCTTTCTGTGAGATACGCCCCCATGACCTTCCGCACTAGATAACGAGTCTGCACATCCATACCACTGGTCACGCTAATATTGTAAATCATATCAAGAATCTGTAACCAGGACACAAAGCCTCTTTCACAAAACACCGATCTCAAGTGACGCCGAAGACAATACCAACTTACTCTAAGCATTCAAATCCCTTTCCTGCTCATCCGAGCTCGTAACATCCTTGTCAACACCAAACTGCAACCTTGATCCTCACTTCCGAATTTCATACCACTCACTGCACCTAACATGCCAATATGCGATAGTGCCAGAATTTTATCATAACTCCTAAACCGCTAATATGGTAAACACTTCTTCATATGGGAACCTTTTACTTAACTCATTCCAAGAGAACCATGGCGACACACGAGTGAATTCTCATAACTGTAGAACATACAAACCCTCAAGTAGTGGTCTAAACAACCATAAACCTTTCGGGATCCGCCCACACATAACATGCCATAATACCTGAATACTTCCAAATAAAAATCAATTACGGCGACCGTCAAGCCTCACACATACCGCCACCACTATGCCAATTTAACCATGGCTAACTAATCTAACTTCTTCTAATTCATCCTTAACTTGCCTTAGAGATAATAATAGCTTCATTCCTTACATCACCAACCTAAATCCACACTCACCTTGAGTGACTCCATTCCATGAGACCACATTGTCTCCAAACCCACGAACGTTTCATACCCTCCTTGCACGAATATTCGCATCTTTAACTGATACACCCATTCTGATAATTCTTCTACGAATCCAAAGTCTTTTTCTCTTTTTCCTCCTAATGCTATACGAAGAGTCAAAAAAATCATAGAACATTCCGAGCCTCTTATCATAATCTGCTACAAAAGCTCGATTCTTAACCATACTGCGGGCTTGAATCCTTAGGCACCACATTTTTAACCTTTGAATTTACTAGGACAATTTTTTAGAGTCACCTGCTCTGGCTTGGTCCCGAATATAATCAACTCCGAGGCTCCGCTGGCACATGAACACCCATCTCAATGAAGCACCTGACTGAATCACTTCCCAAAACCTGAACATGAACCAATAAGGCCAACTATAGCACACCTTTATCAAATACTTTGCTCAAATTACTACTTATAGTCTTTTCCCTTAGCCGAAATAACTTACCAATATGCCGATAAACCGAAACCTCACAAGAAGATAACCATGCAACCCAATCGTAGGCGGTGAGACTCTACCACTTAGCTTGAAGCCACCATTACACAACTCTAGAACCCACCAAGATTCTTTCTTCATCAGTGACAAGATCTTGCATCACCAACTTGCCAAATTCCTCTAAATCTTTCTGTTTAACCTTTCATGAACACTCTGAATCGCTAACCATATTCACCTATCCGACCTCTTACCGTATCGCTGGTAGAATTCTTTGCCTAAGCTTCATCAACACCACGCAACCGCTAACCTGCTCACAGAAGATAACCCACATGTGGAAATTACATGTCGACATCTCCCAATGACGATGCACTGCATAATTACCACAAAATCTGTAACCCAACCTAAGCCCATACTTGTTCGCTAGCTTTACTAGCCTATTCACTCCTCATAGGCATCAACTAAATATGCGACAATACCTTCCAATACAAAGTCATGTTATATCTTTCTTCATATCAAGCAACTCCTCTCTGTCGTATCAAGTCTCCCGTTGTATCATAGCTAATATTTCAAGTTAAGCCCGTGGACCCAATGACCATCCACCAAAGTTCCCACATCATTCCAAACTTTCCTCAATGTGTGTAGTTATCCTGCCACTGAACCCATATGCTACTCTGCCACTCTCCCATTTTGGCCAAACCCCTCTTCTTTAAGCAACTACTCGACTTTTGCTTCTTCCACCTGGCCTTCTGGAATTTTAACCACCGCATGACACTTCTCGCATGTCTTTCCTTATCCTTTGCTAATCAACTGATGCCTTAGATCAAAATCTATCTCGGTAGCACTTGAACCAATAGATCACTACTAACTTTAAACCTTTCCGAAGATCATCTTTCTCGAGCCGTCAATATTAGAAACACTGATTAAATCTTGAACCACCGTACCCCACAATTTCTGACAGCCGCTTCTTCAATATTATCTCATAATATCCTGCCCCAAAGGCGAATTGTAGAAAATCATAACACCGACAAACTTAACAGATCAATCAAGGATGACGACACAATGTCGAAGATAAAAATTCCACCATACTTGAAAACACCGGGTCTCGTTACTCTATTAACCCAAACCTGATCATTTATAGTTCGACTGCCTTTCCTCTAGCGGAAATAAAATACCGAATCTCTGCATCATGCACTAAGTAGACCTCCTTTCAAGTTATTCACTACCCCGACACATGGGCAAGTATCCTATCATCACATTAAGACTGTGTGATAACCGCTCATTGTTGGTGTCACTGTGTTAAAAATAAACTATTAGAAAATAAAGAAAGGTAGAAGAATGAGAAATTTTCGAGTCCACAATTTTCTTGTGTGTCCTTAAGGAATTTTAACCCCCTCACACGTTGCCAAGGTAATGGATTAAATCCTCCCAGGATAAAACG
>MU742375.1:9365-24663 GCA_026770625.1 Nicotiana glauca
CCCAAAATTCGGGTGCACATTTATGTGACCCAAATCCAAATCTCAACAGAATCAAAATGTGTCGATAATCACGGGTACATTGATTGTGACGTGGTTTGAAATGCATTTTCATGATGTTGCAATTCTTTTATTAAAACAATGAATAATAATATTAAAAGCGGTTAAAGGTTAAATTTTGCACATAAGTTAAGGCATGGTATAAATCAGATAAATAAGCCGAATATGACAGTTGAGCGACCGTGCTAGAACCACGGAATTCGGGAATGCCTAACACCTTCTCTCGGGTTAACAGAATTCCTTATCCGGATTTCTGGTTCGCGGACTGTAGTACAGAGTCAATCTTTTCCTCGATTCGGGATTCAACCGGTGACTTGGGACACCATAAATCTCCCAAGTGGCGACTCTGAATTAAATAAATAAATCCCGTTTCGATTGTCCTTCAATTGGAAAAACTCCCTCGCGCCCTCGCGGTAAGCGATAAAAAGGAGGTGTGACATTACTCAGTACAAATTGAATTTTACAACGAATAGCTCGTGTACGTGTTTGTCACCCCGCATACACGACGCTTACATATCCAGTACCAAATCCTAAGGGGAGTTCCCCCACACCAGGTTAGACAAGCCACTTACCTTGAACCAAGCTCAATCAAGCGGTAACTATACCCTTTATACGAATATCCGACTCCGAATGGCTCACATCTAGCCAAAAGCAATTACATGCCATAAATATAACTATAATAAACTAATATAATTAATGAAATCAAGACTTTAAACAGAAATTAAAAAATCTCCCCAAAAGCCTCCCCGGGTCCACTTCTCAAAATCGGGTAAAAGTCAAAAAATATGAACACCCATTCACTCACGAGTTCACTCATGTCACGACCCTAATTTTTCACCCTTGGGAGTCGTGATGGCGCCTACCAGTGAAAGTTAGGCAAGCCAATCAACTAAATTATTTGCCTTATTTTTATTTTTAGATTCATTAACAGTTATAGGCCAACAATTAATAATCAATAAAATTTAATAACCGGAAGATTCAATTTCAAGTTTTAATAATCCTGCTAATACCATTCGATAACAAATCTACCCAAGATTGGTGTCACAACTTCACATACTGTCTGAGAGTACTAAAAATAGGTCTGAAAGAAATAACAAAATACTGTCTCTCTGATTACATAAAAGAAACATGAATAATAGATAGAGGGAGACGCCAAGGCCTGCGGACGCCTGCAGGACTACCTCGGGTCGCCCGATGAACAAGAAGCAAAAATCTCACTGCAGTCCAAAATCTACAACACTGGGATCTGCAAAAAAGAGTGCAGAGTGTAGTATCAGCACAACTGACCTTATGTGCTGGTAAGTGCCTCGCCTAACCTCGGCGAAATAGTGACGAGGCTAGGACCAGACTACCAAATAAACCTCTACAGATAAATAATGTACAATGGAATATAACAACAAAAATATACAGCCAAAGATGGGAGGGGGAACATGCTGCGGGGAAATATCAGATGGCAACAGGAGAATAGCAGGTAAATATAGGGAACACCGCAGTTCAACTATCAACAAGAATCAGAAATCAAATGAGTGCACGACATCGCCCTTCGTGCTTTTACTCTCATCCTCACCACAAAATCAATATAAACTGTACGACATCACCCTTCGTGCATTTACTCTCATCCTCACCATAAAATCAATATAATCAGCACGGAGTGTTACATCGTGCGGCACGGCATCACCCTTTGTGCTTTACACTCTTCCTCACAAAATAATACATGGCATCACCCTTAGTGCTTTAACACTCTCTCACCAAAACAATGCACGACATTACCCTTCGTGCTTTACACTCTTCCTCACCCAAGCAACAAACACAAACAATAAGGGCAAGGCATAAATGAATCATAATAAAATCCCGACAATGGAACAATATCAAACAACAACATCCCGGCAAGGGAACAACATTAAAAGCAACAACGTCCCAGCAATGGATCAATACCATAATCCTCTTCTCATTTTCACATTTACTTCCACAAATCACTTTACAACTTGAGCCAACGCTCTTCAATATACAATTACCAATGTTCTTTCCACAACCTTTGCTCAACAATAACAACCACCATATTAAACATGAACAGTATAAACGAAGTCACATTAATCATAACATAAGACTCACGGGCATGCTTGACACCAATGTATAGATACTCGTCACCATGCCTATACGTCGTACTCAACAAATAACACATATCAAATAGGACACAACTCCTAATCTCTCAAGCTAAGGTTAGAACAAATACTTACCTCGATGCCTCGAACACAGTTCAAGCCTCAACTATCACTTTACCTCTTGATTCCACCGCCAATTATCTAGCCACAAGTTACTTAATTATATCAATAAATGATAAATGAATCAATTCTAATGCATGGAAATAAGTTTTCCAAAGTTTTTCCCAAAAAGTAAAAATTGGACCCCGGGCACACATGGTCAAAACCCGAGGTTCGAACCAAAACCCGATTAACCATTCGCTCACGAACTCAAATATATAATTTGTTTTGAAATCAGACCTCAAATCGAGGTCCAAATCCCCAAAATTTGAAAAACCTAGGTTCTACCCAAAACACCCAATTCCCCCATGAAAATCATTGATTTTGAGTTGAAATTATGTGAAAAGATGTTAAGGATTGAAGAAAACTAGTTAGAAACGACTTAAAATTGATTTGAAGAAGAAGTTTCTTTGGAAAATCACCCAAGAGAGTTTATGTTTTGAGAAGATATGAAAAATGGCTGAAAATGCATCTAAGTGTGAATTTACAGGTATCTGATGTCGCAATTGCGACCAGGGTTCGCAATTGCAAACCCAGACTCTACTATTGTCGCATTTGCGATAATTATGTTGCATTTGCGATGACTAGCCACAACAGGGGACTTCACATTTGCGATGAATGATTCGCATTTGCGAGGAAGTGCTGGCCTGGGCTATTTCGCATTTGCGACATAGCCTTTGCATTTGCGAGCCAGGCTTCGCATTACAGGCCTGTAACACACTAGTTCAAATATGCAATACCCTAATTCCAAATTCCACTCTATGGCCTATCCAAAACTCACCCGAGCCGTCGGGGCTCCAAACCAAACATGCAAACCAACCTAAAAACATCATACAGACTTGCCCGTGCATTCAAATCACCAAAATTATATCAACAACTATGAATTTAGCATCAAAATCATGAAATTACCTAAGAACATCAATTTTTCCAATTTTTCCCAAATATGGTCCGATTCATGTCATTTCAAGTCCGTTTCTCACCAAATTTCACAAGTTCGACTCAAATCATATATAAGACTTGTACCGGGCTTCCAAACCAAAATACGGGTCCGATACCAACGGTTTCAAACATAAATTCTTTTCTTTACTTCATAATTAATTCAGCAAAATAATTTCTTTCAAAAATTTATTTCTCGAGCTTGGGACCTTGAAATTCGATTCCGGGCATACGCTTAAGTCCCTCATTTTCCTACGGACCTCTCGGGATTATTGGAACATGTATCTGGGTCCGTTTTAAGAAAATGTTGACCAAAGTCAGCTTAAATCCATTTAAAGGCAAAATTCATCATTTTCCACATTTGTTTCCATATTATGGCTTTTCGGCTATGCGTCTAGACTACGCTCGCAAATCGAGATGAGGTAAAAAGGAGGCTTTTAGGCCTCGGAACACTGAATTTGTTGCTAAAACAAGTGTTGACTTTTTGGGTCATCACAATCCTTACCAAAATTATTCAAATTCGATACCAAAGTACCAATGAAATCTCAAAAACTTACTTCCAACCTTTTCCCCCAAATTCCTCAATTTAATGATGAAGTCAACTATTGATTAATGGAATACAATAAAAAACAAGTTAAGAATTATTAATCCAAAGTTCCCTCTAAAAAAATCTTTGAATTATTGACTTAATACGAGCTCTCAAAGTCTCAACATTTAAAATAGGGTAAAACCATCGAACTAGGCCCTTTTTTGCCCAGAAATTTTGCATCTGCGGACCTATAACTGCACCAGCGATGCTGCACCTGGGAAATTTCCCTCGTAGGTGCGGAAATGACTTAAAGGGTTGGGTCCGCATCTGTGATGAAGGGGCCGCACCTGCGAGTGCATGCCTGTGGAATCTGGTCCGCTTCTGCAGTCTCTCTTCGCACTTGCGCTCCTTAGGCAAATCTGCGGGCATCACAGATTTGGAATATTACCTCGCAACTGCGCTCTCCCCACCGCAGGTGTGAAACACTAGAAACTAGAAAACTTCAGCAATTTGCATAAGTCCAATTTCAATATGTTAAGCATCCGAAACACACCTGAGCCCCCGAGGACCTCAACCAAACATAACCAAATGCCCTAAAACACCATATGAACTTAGCTGAGCCCTCAAAAAACGTCAAACAACAACAAATACACGAATCACCCTCCAATCCAAACTTAATGAACTTGAAACTTCAAATTTTCACAACCGATGCCGAAACCTATCAAATCACGTCTGATTGACGTCAAATTTTGCAAACAAGTCATATTCGACATTATGGACCTTCTCCAACTTTCATAATTGGAATCCAATCCCGATATCAAAAATCCCATTCCCGGTCAAAATCTCTAATAATTTAACTTTCGCCATTTCAAGCCTAAATCAGCTACAGACCTCAAATTCACAATACGGACACGCTCCTAAGTCAAAAATCACCCAACAAAATTAACAGAACCAATGGAACTCCATTCCAGATTCGTCTTCACACAATTTCGACTACATAAAAATTCTTAAGACTTAAGCTTCTGTTTAGGGACTAAGTGTCACAAAACACTCTGAAAACAAAAACAAAACCTCCCGGCAAGTCAAATAAACAGAAAAAGATATGGGGAAGCAAAAAATAGAGGATCGGGGCTATTTCTCTAAAAATGGATGGGTCGTTACATCCTCCCCCTCTTAAAACAATCCTTCGTCCTCGAACGAGCATAGAGACATAGCTGAAGTGGTGAAAAGATGGGGATAATAGTTGCACATATCCTACTCGATCTCCCAAGTCACTTCCTTGACCGTCTGACCTCTCCACCGAACCTTCACTGAAGCAATGTTCTTTGACCTTAGCTTTCGGACCTTCCTGTCCAAATAGCCACCGCCTCCTCAACATAGGATAGATCATTGTCCAAATGGACTGAGCTAAACTCTAACACATGAGACGGATCACCGTGATACTTCTGGAGCATAGAAACATGGAATACCGGATGAACTCCTACTAGGCTTGGAGGAAAATCAAGCTCGTAAGTAACCTTCTCAACTCGCCGCAGCACCTCAAATGGAACAATGAAACTTTGGCTCAACTTGTCCTTCATAAGCGAAACCCGGAGTAAGACCTTCTCTCCAACAATGAATGCAACATCGCGAACCTTCTGATCCGCATAACTCTTTTGTCTAGACTGTGCTGTGCGAAGTCGATCCTGAATCACTTTTACCTTCTCCAAAGAATCTTAAACCAAGTTCGTACCCAATAATGTAGCCTCTCCCGGCTTGAATTAACCCATTGGGGACCGATACCTCCTACATACAGAGCCTCATACGGTGCCATTTGAATGTTCAACTGAATATTGTTTTTGTAGGCAAAGTCCGCAAGTGGCAAGAACTGATCCCAAGAACCTCCAAAATCCATAACACACGCACAAAGCATATCTTCAAGTATCTCAATAGTGCGCTCAGACTGTTCGTCCATCTGAGGGTGAAATGATGTGCTCAACTCAACCCGAGTACCTAACTCATGTTGTACGGCCTTCCAAAATCATGATGTAAACTGCGTACCTCAGTCAAAGATGATAGATACCGGTACGCCATGAAGCCTGAAAATCTCGTGGATATAAACTCAAGCCAGCTGCTAGAAAGAATAGGTAGTCATCAAAGGAATGAAATGACCTAACTTGGTCAGCCTATCCATAATCACCCAAACTGCATCAAACATCCGATGAGTTCATGGGAGTCCAGAAACAAAAATCCATAGTTATCTACTCCCTTTTCCACTCTGAAATCTCTAACTTCTGAAGCAATCCACCCGGCTGCTGATTCTCATAATTCTCCTGCTGGCAATTTAGGCACCGAGCTACAATTCCACGATGTCCCTTTTCATTCTCCTCCACCAATAATGCTGCCTTAAGTTCTGATATATCTTAGTGACTCCTGGATGAATGGAGTATCGCGAACTATGAACCTCCTGGAGAATTAGGTCACGCAATCCGTCTACATTGGGCACAGATAGCCTGCTATGAATCTCAATGCACCATTATCTCCAATAGTGATCTCCTTAGAATCACCGTATTGAACCGTATCCTTAAGAACGAGCAAATGGGGGTCATCATACTGACGCTCCCTGATACGATCATAAAGAGAAGACTAGGAGACCACACAAGCCAAAACTCAACTCGGCTCAGAAATATCCAATCTAACAAACTGGTTGGCCAAGTCCAAAACATCTAATAAGAATGGCCTCTCTACTGCTGGTAAATATGCTAAGCTCCTCAAACTCTCCGCCCTGCGACTCAAGGCATCGACCACCATATTAGCCCTCCCGGGATGGTATAGAATAATGATATCATAATCCTTAAGTAGCTTTAACCACCTCCGTTGATGTAAGTTAAGATCCTTTAACTTGAACATATGCTGCAAACTCTGGTGATTAGTGTAGATCTCACAAGGGACACTGTACAAATGATGTCTCCAAATCTTCAAGGCATGAACAATAGCTGCTAACTCAAGGTCGTGGACATGATATTTCTTTTCATGCAGCTTCAGTTGTCTAGACGCATAGGCAATCACCCTACGGTCCTGCATCAACATCATATCGAGACCAATCTGTGTTGCATCACAATACACGGTATAAGACCCCAAACCTGTAGGAAATACCAATACTGGGGCCGTAGTCAAAGGTGTCTTGATCTTTTGGAAGCTCTCTTCACACTCCTCTGTACACCTGAACGGAGAACCCTTCTGGGTCAGCCTGGTCATCAGTGTTGCAATAGATGAGAATTCCTCAACAAACCGACGGTAATACCCTACCAAACCAAGGAAATTTTGGATCTTTGCAGCTGAAGACGGTCTGGGCCAACTCTAACTACTTCCCCCTTCTTTGGATCCACCTTGATCCCTTCACTCAACACTAGGTAACACAGAAATGTCACTGAATCTAACCAGAACTCACACTTTGAGAATTTTGCATATAACTTCTTTTCTCTCAAGGTTTGAAGCGCAATCCTCAGGTGCTTCTCATGATCCTCCTAACTTCAGGAGTACACTAGAATGTTGTCAATAAATAGAATGATGAAAGAGTCAAGATAGGGTCGAAATACATTGTGCATCAAATGTATAAATGTTGCTGGGGTGTTGGTCAGCCGAAATGACATCACAAGGAACTCGTAATGACCATATCGAGTCCTGAAAGTAGTCCTTGGGATATCTGGCTCCCGAATCTTCAATTGATGATCACCTGAACGTAAGTCAATCTTGGAAAACACTCTGGAACCCTGTAAATGATCAAGTAGGTCATCAATATGAGGTAAAGGATACCCGCTCTTCATAGTAAATTTGTGTTCAACTGGTGATAATAAATGCACATACGCATGGAACAATCCTTTTTCTTCACAAACATGACAAGATCACCCCAAGGTGATACACTGGGCCGAATGAAGACTTTATCAAGAAATTCCTATAACTGTTCCTTCAACTCCTTCAACTTAGGAGGAGCCATACGATATGAAGGAATAAAGATGGGTTGAGTTCCCGATAGCAAATCAATACCAAAGTCGATATCTCTATCAGGCGGCATGCCCGAAAGATCAGGTGGAAACACATGAAGGGAATCCCTTACTACTAGAACTGACTCAACTGTAGAGGTATCAATACTGACATCTCTCACATATGCTAGATACGTGTCACACCGCTTCTCAACTATTCGTTGAGCTTTAAAAAATGAAATAACTATGTTCGGAGTGTAATTTAAGGTATCCCTACACTCTAACTGCGGTAAGCCTGGCATAGCCAACGTCATGGTTTTGGCATGACAATCAAAAATAGCATAATAAGGAGACAGCCAGTCCATGCCTACGATAATATCAAAATCTACCATACTGAGCAATAATAAATCGGCTCTGGTCTCAAAACCATTAATAACAACCAAACACGACCAATACACATGGTAAACAATAATAGAATCTCCCACATATGTAGACACATAGACAGAAGAACTCAAAGAATCATTACATACGCCCAAATACATGGCAAAATAAGATGACACATAGGAACAAGTGGAGTTTGGATCAAGTATTACGATGCACTCTATGACAGAACAAAACAATACCTATAATGACAGAGTCAGAAGCAACTACCTCTGTACAAGCAGGAAGGTCATAGTATCTGGCATGGCCTCCCCCTCTAGGGCGGCCTCCACCTCCTCTACCTCCACCTTGAGCTAGATGAGTAGGTGGAGTGGTAGCTAGTGCTGTAATCATAGCCTGAGGATTTTGTGGAGCATGTGGTGCCTGAGAAGTCTGTGAAGGCGAAACCTTCCTAAGTCTAGAGCAATCCCTCACCATATGGCGAGTGTTTCCACACTTAAAACAAGATCTCAGAGGACATGGATGTTGTGGTTGGCTCAGACCAACTCGTTTAGACTGACCACTGAAAGCACCTCATACAGGATACACTAGATACTAGCGGTGCATAATAAGGCTCCTGGGGTCTAGGAGTAGCTCGAATACCACTGGTGGCTGGAAGAGCTGAATGAACAGGGCGACTCACATAGCCCATACCATGTTGAACTACAGCTGGGGCACAAATACTAGTATAAGTGCCAAACTCTCGAGACCTCTTAGTCTCTCTCTCCTCCCTCTCCCGAGCAAGCATGTCCTCCACTCTCCTAGCAATACTAATAACCTGCTGGTACGAGATATCCATCTCTAACTCCCGGGTTATGCTAGTCTTGATGCTGGGATGGAGCCCCTCATTAAATCGACGGACCCTTTATTGAACTGTAGAAACCAAAGCGGTGCATGTCTAGCCAAGTCACTAAAACGAACTGTATACTGCGACAGTCATAGCACTCTGGCGCAACTACTCAAACTCTGTGCGCCATGTGTCCCTAAGGCTCTGAGGGACATACTCTCCCAAGAACATGTCTAAGAAATGAGTCCATGTAAGTGAAGCTGCCTCAGTCGGACTGTCCAACTCATAAGCACACCACCACTGATAGGCTACTCCCTCTGAGCTGAAATGTAGTGAAAGAGACTCCACTCGACTCTGCTATGCCCATAGTGCAGAGGATACAGTGGTAATCCTCTAGAAATCCCCGAGCATCCTATGATACTAGGCCACTGAAAGTAGGAGGGTGGTAATTCTTGTACCTCTCGACCTGATGCTGCTCCTCCTCTGAAACTGCTGCCCTACCCTCGAGCTGAACTAGGGCTACAAGTAGTACCAGTATAACCTTTGGAATCTGATCAACCTAAACCCGTTGCTCTAAGGTGCGGGCGGAGGGAGTCTGTGCTCCTTCCTTGGCTTGAGATGTGGCTGGAGCAAGAGGAATCAACCATGCCTGAGCTAAAGTACCAAAAGTTCTCAGAAACTATGCAAGGGTCTCCTGAAGAGCTGGTGTAGTAGTAGTAGTAGACATCTCAGGTGCCTGTGCTCCAACTCGAGCTATTGGTGGCTCATCTGTAGCAGCTCGCTCGGGTGCTCTGGCTGTACCACGTGGGTGTCCTCGGCTTCTACCTCAGGCCCGTCCTCTGGTGGCTCTAGTAGGGGCGCGGTTGCCTGGTCATCTGCGGCTGCACGTGTCTTCACCATCTTTGAGAGAATAAAAGATAGAATTTTAAAGTTTCAAAGTCAACAATTTTTCACGACAAGGAATCAAAAGAAGTGAATTTTCTTCCTGATAGTTCCATAGTCTCCCGAAGATAAGTACAGATATTTCTGTACTGATCTACAAGACTCTAATAAACCGGCTAGTGACTCACAACTCCTATGAACCTAGAGCTCTAATACCAACTTGTCACAACCTAAATTCTCCCTCCGTGAATTTATTGTGATGGCACCTAGTCTACACGACTAGGTAAGCCAAACATTTATGGAATTGAAATCAAAAACTTAAAGTTAACAACTAACAATAATAGATAATTTAAATAAGCATTTGAGATGCCGCTCGGCATATACAATAATCACTCTCTAAATGCACAGAACTCTCCTAAGACCCGAAACACTGTAAGTCACAAGCTTCTAAGATTTTTGTCAATTGTCCTATACATATGTACTAGAATAAATTAAGAGGAAGGAACATTAGAAGGGATATAAGGGGACTCCGAGGTCTGCGGACGCGGTAGATGTACCTTGAAATCTCTGAAATGACAGCAACTGTGCAACTAAAAATGAGGCTGGTAGGAGGTACTTGGATCTGCACACGAAAAATATGTGCAAGAAAGGGCATGAGTACACCACAATGTTACCAAGTAACTGCCAAACCCAACCTCGGTCGAGCAGTGACGAGGTCAGGTCAGGGCCTTACTGGAATATATATAATAAAACAAGATAGAATGAAATACTGTAGTATAATAAAGACTGAAATTTAACAAGAATAAAATCATAGAAGATAACACCTCAGTACACAAAGATAACAACAGGGGATCTCCCGTAATACCCTCTCTTAGTCCCAAACGTAAATGTGCAAGGGGATCTCCCGGAATACCGTTTCGTAGTCCCAAAGTAATATGCAGGAGGATATCTCGGAATACATTCCGTAGTTCTAAAGTAAATATCCAGTACATTGGGATCTCCCGAAATATAGTACCAAAATAAATATGCACCTCAACCAACAGAAATAACAGTTATAGCAAGAAATCCTACAGTTTAGACTAAATTCAAGTCAAGAAAAAGCGGAAAATTTACTAAACATGCTGCACAGAGTTCAGATAAACAATTAAGGAAAGTATACATGCTATTCTAAGCTAACAGGGTACTACACATGCAGAAATTGGGTTTTTATTGCAATTATCCCATGTACGTAGTCGTCACCTCATGTACACGATGCTCATATATCAAAAATAGTACCAAATCCTAAGGGGAGTTCCCCCACACAAGGTTAGGCAAGCCACTTACCTCGAACCTAGCTCAAATCAATCCATAACAATGCTTATCCCATGAATATCCAACTTTGAATGGCCCAAATCTAGCCAAAATAAATTACACAACATAAATATAACTACAAGGAACTAATATAGCTAATGAAATCAAAGATAATGTAAGAAATTGGAAGCCCAAAAAGCCTCCCCGGGCCCACATTTCAAAATCGGGTAAAAGTTACAAAATATGAACACCCATTCACTCACGAGTTCATTCATACCAAAATTACTCAAATCCAATACCAAAATCTCGATCAACACCCCAAAATTCGGCCTAAGAACCTTTCTCAAAATTTCACAATTTTTCCACCTCAAATCACTAATTTAATGATAAAATTAAAGGCATAGTCATGGGAATTAACAAAAACTAGGTAAGAATCACTTAACCCCAAACACCTACGTGAAAATCCCTCCACAAATCTCCTAATTCCAAGCTCTCAAGTCCAAATGATGAAAAATGACATAAACCCTCAATTTTAAACTTTTAAATCTACCCAAGTATTCCCTTCTTCGCGAACGTGACCAAATTTCCTCATTCAAGAATGCGAGGGAGCTCTCACGAACGCGTACTTTTCACTTCCTGATGCTTTGCAAATGCGATACCCTCTACGCGAACGGGTAGACCAAATGGCTGGGGTCCCCAACTGCCTCACTTCATCTATGCAGACGCGTTCCACTCTTCACGTTCACGATTCTTACACTGACCATACCTTCGCAAATATGGGCTCCTTTACGCGAATGCGAAGAAAAAACTTGAGCTGGCCTCCCAGATGCCCTACACGATCAAAAGACCTCTCTCGCGTTCCTCATTTGTAATTATGAGCTATTCTCCCGTAACTGATCCAGAGCTATTTTATGATGGTCGGTTCCAAGACCAACATGCATGGTACGAGTATGCTCTGTCTCGAGGGTGTTTCACATACTTTACATGTCATTATTTATTTTTGTCATAACTTTGTTGACACGTGTCGCCATTTAATAGACCCATGTGACAAGTCTATTTTTACTAATACGGATAGTCCCCCCACTTTTCGGTTACTCACTGTGATATGACCGGGAAGTGGATGATTTTATCTTTTCCACCTTTTCCGCTGCCTCATTAAAAACCATACCGGAAAAACCCAATAGGGACAAAAATCGGGCGGACGAAAAAAAGGTGCAGAACTTAGGAATTTAGATGACAACTCCATCACTTATTTCCCTTTCATCAATGATTGGTTGGTGCTGAAAAAGTATCACTACCATAGAAAGCTTGATCTCGGATTTTTAGCGTTCATCCCGAAGTTTTAATCTTTGAGTTGTCTCTTGATTTTTGGTTGTACCCAAAACTTTTCTAACCCCACAGCCTTAGAGATCGGGGATGTTAATAACTAAAAAATTTGTACTTATAGTTTTGATATTTATAGGAATTAATGCATCTGATTAACTTTACGATTGGATATCCGGCCGTTAGCCATTTGCTTGGTTGACTTTAGAAGAAGAGTACTATGGGTACTGATTCTAGAGAGTGTCCTTGCATGTCTTCCAAATAAAATATTTTACAAAGGGAGGAAAGAGCTTTCCGAGGATAGTCAGAGTAATCCCGAACCAATCCTCAACCTACTCAGTTTCGTCTCAAAGATAGATGATATACCCATTATCATGGCAGATGATAGAGAGAGTTCTTTTATTTGAGAAAGATATAAGCACTGTAAATTTAAGTATCGTAATCACGTCTGTCTCGACATTATTTGGTACTTTAGTGAAATTATCCTAGTACTAATTTTTTTTGGCACTTTAGAAATTTATTTGAGTGCTCATATTTAGTCTTATAGACTTAAAATATATATTTGGATGCATCGTTACATGTGTATGTCTTAAAGTTGTACCTTTGGGTGTCTAAATTTTAAATAAAATAGGGCCTTCTTATTTAGTTTAAACACTATGAAGAGGACGTCTCCTTTTCACTCAGGCGTAAAATAGAATCGATTGATCCTAGTAGACTTCCAGTCTGAAGGAGTATTAGTCCCGGTAGAATTTACAGGAGTATTGACCCCATTAAAATTTACAGGAATATTGATCCTGGTAAGATATTGAGTCAGAGGAAATATTGATCCGAAATAATTATATATCTTAGTAGATTTGTCCTGAAGAGATATTTAATCTGATTTGATTTTGAATCCAAATTGGAGTATGTGAACATATTTCCAAGTAGAGAGGGACACATGTCTGAAATATTATTTGAGATTTCCATTAATATATACGGGTTAATCGATCAGAGTAATAATACAATTAGCCATTAAGAAATGCTTATATATTTAACTTGGATGGTCATTGTTGAACCGAATATAAGTCACGTGTTTGTTCAAAGTAAACTTTAGTTTATTATCTTGACTTGGATATAAAACTCTTTTCTTATCGTGGGATTCTTGACTCTGACGTGGAGTTCTCGATCCTTTTTGTGCACGTGTAGTATATGTATATTTGAAGAACTGATTCAAAACTATTTGCAGTGTTTATGGTTGATATGAGCAAGACAACTAACTGAGTTGAGATGGTGGTAAATAATATCGGAATATTGTTAGAAATTCTATCTCCCAAGGCAATCAATTGTTTGTATCACTTCTTTTAATGTCTATTCAAATTGACTAATCTTCAAGTATAAGTAATCTCCCTAGTGTTCGAGTTTTGAGGTATGAGAACTCAAATACTGGAATCATAATTGGAGAGTCCCTAGTTTAATAGTCCCTGATAGGATAGCTTGTTTCAATGTTGATGGACTTTCAAATGGTCCAGTTCCAACATAGGGACGATACAAGAGCTCGTTTTATCAAATATTTTTACTTTGGCAGGGAACTACGGAGGTTCCCAAATGTTGTCGAGGATCATGTTATATCTTAATTTCAGCTATTCATACTAGTTTGATGAGTTTTAAATTTAAAACCTTATTACCAGAGTAATTTTTACTTTTTTTATAAATTTCTCGCATCATATATTATGTTTGTCTATTCCATGTGGCATTTTAGCTTTCGGACCCTTGAATATTCTTAAATATAATTCTCCTTCAACAAGGCAGTACGGATGATACACACTTAGAGTTATCGAGAGCATGCATGTCTTTGGATAAAGTCCCATTCTACAAGTAATCAATGAATTTATTGTACCAATTCCAAATTTAATTAGTGAGGCTTACCTCATTTTTATTCTAATTGATGATAGATCAGGGATCGCCCAAATAAGGGATGACTCGATCCCGAGGCTGTTTGATCCGGAACAATATTTCTTAATAAGAGCCCGGAGTTACTTTCGGAGTCAATAATATCAGTAGTAGATCCGAGACTAGCTCATCCAGCTCGATTTTCTTGGGTTTCATAGTTTTCTTGGATTTGATCAATTGTAGATCAATATTTTTGCTCTGTGTCCCCAGCTAATTCAAGCCATGTAGCATATGCTTCATACTCGACTTTGTTGTTAGTCATAAAATAACTTTTTTGAATTATCTAACTACTTTTCCTGATAGGTATTAAGCATTGTCCCGAACCTAGGACTATTAGTACTTGTGGAACTAATTGTGTAGAAGGTCCAGATCCCGAGAATTATCTCAGAAATAATATGTACTTTCTTTCAGCTCGGGTCAAGCTAAGATTAATCATGAAATTTGCTACACTTGTGATTTTATAGCCATAGGTGGCTGATAAATAATAGGAAATATACATAAACAGACACTTAAAGTTGGCCCTAGATGTCTCTCTCAAATTCCAACTTATCAGTTGACCATATAGACACTTTATGTTGATTATTAGTATGTCTCGTAAACACTCCGAGGTGACATGGAAAAATGACTATGTCTCACTCATATTTGAGCGAGTGAAAATGCATAAAATTATATTTTTACTTTAATTTTTTTTCATGTGGACCTCGCCTTCTTCATCCCCAATCAAGACATAGTCACCATGATAATGAAGCCACAACCTACCCTCACACCACCACATTCCTCCTCAAAAAAGATAAAAAAAAATCCAATAAGATTCAAATTAAAGCAAAAGATTAAGCAAGGAAGTAGAACAAATAGAAAATTAAATATATATATATATATATATATATATATATATATATTTAAAATTTATTTCTTTATTTGG
>MU742375.1:24873-37574 GCA_026770625.1 Nicotiana glauca
AACACTCCGAGGTGACATGGAAAAATGACTATGTCTCACTCATATTTGAGCGAGTGAAAATGCATAAAATTATATTTTTACTTTAATTTTTTTTCATGTGGACCTCGCCTTCTTCATCCCCAATCAAGACATAGTCACCATGATAATGAAGCCACAACCTACCCTCACACCACCACATTCCTCCTCAAAAAAGATAAAAAAAAATCCAATAAGATTCAAATTAAAGCAAAAGATTAAGCAAGGAAGTAGAACAAATAGAAAATTAAATATATATATATATATATATATATATATATATATATATAAAATTTATTTCTTTATTTGGCCATTTGTACTAGAAATCAAGCAACTCATGGAGAAAAAAAGTCACGAGATCAAAAAAAAGGATAAAGGGAAAGAAACTAGGAAACCTAGGTGGGAAGGAGATGAAGAGAGAGGTCGCTGGAGCTGAGCTTTTTCGATGGGGTTATGGGTGAAAAGGGTCGTTGGTTTTAGGGTGAAGGGAGTGATAGAGAAGAAGATGGAGGAGGAAAGAGGTATGGTTTAGATATTCAAAATGAAGAAGAAGTTGGGGGAGGGACTGGGAGGGGATGGGGTGGGGGTCTATTTTTTTTTTTTTTTGGAAGAAGAAAGAATTATGTTTTTTGATTTTTTTAATCAAGTTATTATTAAGGTGATAATATTTTTATTTTGAAATTACATGTGTCATTATTTTATTTGTTGACTTGACATGTCAGCAGAGAGTGTATTTCATGCAGGTAGACTTACAGACACAGGTGACACATTTGTGCTAAGTTGAAGTGTCTATATGGTCACCCAGTAAGTTGGAGTGTGAGAGAGACATCTGAGTCCAACTTTAAGTGTCTGTTTATGTATTTTGTCTAAATAATATCATACTCGCTAAGTTCGACTCCTCATTTAGCTAGCCTTCCTGACAATTCATGTTTATGCAAAATATTGCGTAATAAAAATATAATAATTATAGGAATAGCATGACATTGAAAATAAAGCCTTAGATTTAGGGCAGCTGCAATTAATGTCAACTTCTCAAAATGTAGATACGTAGTTTCCGTGTCTAAGAGCATTTTATAATAGATAGGATAATGTGTATCTTTATCTTCTTGAATTAAGATTGCATTTACTGAGACATCCAAAATAATTTGGTGTACCATCAATCATCTTTCTCCTCGTAATTTTTAAAGTAGTGATGGGTTGTTATTGGCTAGCGAGTCTGAATGATTCAGCTTTTTGGACTAAACCGACCTTTTGAAGTTCTGTAATGTTATCTTTTATTATTTGACTCCAGTTTCTTCTTTTGCTTGACCAAATTATTATACCGCAGGGTCCATATTTAGAATATAAGCTATTTTCTCCGGTGATATACCTATTATGTTAGCATGGGGGCAAGCAACGCAATTTGCGTTAGAACGTAAAAGTTTAGTCAACTTACCTTTAAATTCTGTGTCGAGTCTCGACAACGTAAACTTTCCTATTTGGGAAGTCAATGATAGTTTCTAGTTCTTTAGCATTTGACATCGTGGCTTCTGATTCTTTGGGTTCAACGATTGTTTCCAAAAATATTTGTCTAATTGTCCATGACTATTAATGAACCTTCCTTCCTCGTGATCTATTCCATCCCGCGGCTATCTCTTCTTTTTCAGTTGTTAGGCGTGGTACCTTTGTAAGAAATCTCGTGGTATTTTACCCATGCTCTTCCTAATCTTCATTCTTCTCCTATAGAATTTTGCAATTTAACAAGGTTATTCCTCACCTATTTGGGAAGAACTGAATCTTTTCCAGCCCGTGAAGAAAATCTCATATCTCTTTGCTCGGACCTATTTTTTAGATTTTTGTATTTAGATTCAGATCACCTAAGGAATCACATATGTTCTGTCACACCTCCTTTTTACGAACTTTTTGCTTTACTACACCCCGGGGAAGGGATATAATAAAGAAGGAGTTTCTCCATTTAAAGGACAATCGAAATGGGATTCATTTTTATTTAAGATTCAGAGTCACCACTTGGGAGATTTATGGTGTCCCAAGTCACCGGTTTGAATCCCGAATCGAGGAAAGGGTTTGACTCTGTTTAACAGTCGCGAACCAGAAATCCGAGTAAGGAATTCTATTAACCCGGGAGAAGGGGTTAGGCACTCCCGAGTTCCGTGGTTCTAGCACGGTCGTTCAACTGCTATATTCAGCTAAAATATTTAATTTTTATATATGTTAAACCTAAAATGCAATTTTAAAGCTATTTACCGCTTTTGTCAATTATTATTTTTTATTTAAGAAAGTGAACGTCGTTTAAGAACGTATTTTCGGATCACGTCGCATGAAATGCACCCGGATCCTCGACACAATCTTATTCAACATTTTTGGATTTGGATTTGGGTTGCATGAAATGCACACCCGTATTTAGGAAGGTAATTTTATTTAAAGCGAGCCTAAGCGACAAACATGTTGATATATTTTGGGAAGGCCGTGAAATTCGCTAAACGGCCTATCCCGAATACTAAGTATTTTTAAATAATTAATTAATGAGGGCTCCGCAATTTCTATACTTGTTTGGCGAGGCTCGTCTCATTTTTATTTATTAAAGGCCAAATTAAAGTAACTAAATTCTCTATTTTTGTTTTGTCTCAAAAGGTTAATTAATCCATGAATATAAATTCGAGTCTCAAATTCAAGTCCGGATTCAAACAAAAGGGTAAAACCTTTTAGCTTGAACCCGCTACCTAATTCAAAACTTGATTTCATATTTATGAATTTAATTTCCCCATATTCCTACTTATATATTTTTTTTATATTTGGACTTCTAATTCTTATTCAAACTTCAACAATATTTTTTGGGGCTTGAAATCTTGTAGCCCAAGCACACAAAATTACTGCATCTTCATAGGTAACGTGAGTCCAAAACTCAATCATATGGGCCAAATGTGTCATCTAGGCCCATAGCTGAAAGAACCAGGCCATGGAGGCTTCAGTTCGCCAACAAAACAAATTATACAACCAATTGAAACCTTTTGGCTTTACTTATGAACCCGGTAGAATAAAATTCAATTAGAGCTCATTTGAATTCTGCCAGTCAAGTAGTTGAGTAGCCAAGCTTAATCTAACAGTCCTTTTTATTCCTTTATCAAGTTTAATCAGTAACAAAAAAAAAACTTGAAAGACTAATGACCTAGTCGAATTTCCACACAATTTTTGTTTGTTTATTTTTCTGATTTCAGAACTAAGTAATCACCTACTTACCATTGTTAAACTAATGCTATTTAACGCAAATTTATATAGTTTTGAAGCAGTTCATAATAAAATCCAGTGATACTGTAATCCAGCTATACAAAGTCAAAACTAATCTAAGTCACTGAATATTAAAGGTCAAAGTTATTGTAAACTAACATCTATGTAATTGCCTTACAGGAAGTCTCATAAAAATACATTATTCAATTTTAACAAAACAATCACACCAGAATTCACGTCAATCATAGCAAATACAGCATATACAGTCCAGTTTATACCTTCTGTAATGAAATTATAAATCAGCTACAATTCAAACTAATGAATTCAATAAGCAAATAGCTGAGCAGAACTTCATTTCACTCAAAACTTGGAAATACAATCGTGTACATGGAAGAGAAGGAAAATATGTGAGAAGAAGAGGAGGAAATCAGCAGCAATTATACAGCAACAGCTACAGGGACAATTAAATCCAATACAGCCTCAAAAAATGCCCAGGATTAAGCCACAACACCAAATTGAAACCAGAAACAAGCTTCGACTAAACCAATTGCACTTTCACAACATTTCAACTGCTAGAGTATAAGAAGATCAACACACAGCCTTCAAATTTAAACCAAATGATCAATGTAACAGTGACATTTGGGATTTTCTACTAATTTTAATTTTTTTTTTGAGTTTTGGAAGATTTGAATTTCGAATTGAGATCTGGGAGGGCAGAGATTGTTTGGAGGGAAAATTTTCAGATTCTAACCCTGTAACACAAGGCACATTAGTGCGTATTTATAGAAAAATTCTAGGGCACCACTTCATATTTTTATTTTGCTAACTAGTCCCTATTTTGTTTCTTTTTAACTCTCTATTTTTCTGACTTGTACTACAAGTTACTACATCTATTTATTGAAAACTATACTAATGCCCCAATCTAGAAAATTCTATTATATTATAATTCCTATATTGCCCTCACTTTATTTTAGAATTTACTAAACTACCATTTCCCATGCCTATACTACCCTTTGAAACTCCCTGAAATTACCACCTTAATTCCAAACGAACTCAGTCTTCTTTTGCCCTGATTAACTATAGCCATATTCAACTAATTAACAACTAATTGAACTAAGCATTATACTAAAGTTTATTAAAAACAACCACTGATTATCCTAACTGAACCAAGCTGAATTGACTTACAAATAGCCAAAAGAAATGCTAAAACATATTAAACTAAAACAAACAATTCATACCAAATTGACTAAAACAAACTAAAGAAAATAAGCTAATAATTGACTTTTGGATTCTCAAATCAACAAACGACTATAATCTACGAATTGCATCAGAATAGAATCACAACAAGAGACATCTAATATTGATAAAAGAAGAACTAAGTAAAGGCAGAATACTAATCATTTTATTAAACCACACTAATGAAACTAAACGATTGAACAGGCAACCATTAAAATCTAAAATCTATAATGACCCAAAAATAAGAACAGAATCATATGGAAATTAATATAGACTATTTAAAGAATGAATTAGACTAATATGAACCAATCAGAACAATAATAAAGCATAAAAGAAAGAAAAATAAGAGTAAAACTCAGTGATGTAACGAAAAACTCCGGCGAGCCATTTTTGAGAGAATCTTTCGAGATTCTTGACCCGTAACATCCCTAACCAACATGTGGTTAAGGATATTATGGTCAAAAATCATAAAGATTTGAGTTTGGGTTCTTGGCCAAAAAATTTTAAATTTAATATTTGAGGAGTTCTGATGAGATTTGAGGAATATGGCTTGGGTACTTGGGATGAGAAACTTAAGGCAAGTCTACGGTGTAAATTCGGAGTCATTTGGCATGGGTGACATACTGGCTGGAAAACTTCAAATGGATATTCGACGCTTTCTGGGTAGATTCGAGGTATAGGATCATGGGGAATGGAAAGAGGAGGTTTGGGGGAGTCGATGGTGTTAATTTGGCGGTTGATAGCATAAGTAGTGTTTGCCGGCGGTAGGGTTCCGGCAACTAGGGTTTCAAAGATTTTTTGTGATTGGGTGGGATTTGAGAAAAAACAAGTCCATGTGTGGACTGAGGAGATGAAGGGGGTATTGTGGTGTGACTTGGGAGTGGTTTGGGGCCGGCGCCGCCATCGCCGGCGGTGGAAAATTAGGGCGGCACCGTTAGGGTTTCTGTAAGAATGGGGGTTGAGAGAGACGATGGGGTGTGAGAGAGGGGGGGTCGGTATACGACAGTTATATACATATTGCCCTAGGCTTCTGGACCGTTGGATCTATTAACCTAGACGGTCAAGATTAGCCTAGGATGAAATGACGTCGTTCAAAAGGGTAATGGGGTGGACCGGGTGGGCAATTGGGCCTGGGCTGGGGGTGACCTTGGTTTGGGTTGGGGAGGGTGTTTAATTAAATGGCCGCATTTAAGCCTTATTAGGGCAGCCCCTTTTAATTATTTTTTTTAATTTTTATTTCTTTTATTTATTTATTATTTTTTAATTTCATTTTGTATTTTTCCTGATGCAAACAACTAAAATAAAACCTAATTTATTTCCAAAATTAAGCTAATTAATTCCTACAAATTGATTAAGTCCTATTTAAAGTAAACTAAGACAAATTCAATAATTAACAATTAAAAAATACAAAAATAGACTATTTTTGTTATTTTCTTTAAATTTGTTCTAAAATGACTTAATACCTACTTAATACTAAAATTGTAAAATTATATCCCTAAATGCAAATGCATATTTTTATATGAATTATCATGCAACCAATTAACACAAAAATTCAAAAAAATTCACAAAAAATTGTAAAATTATTTTATTTGAAACTTTTAGAATAATTTGCTTAGGGAAAAAATCACGTGCTCACATGTTCGATCTCCGAACTTGTTTTTGACTTTTTGATTGGCGTCTTCCTCTATTCGGAGCTTTGTGTTATACCGAATGTTAATTTTACTCCTCAGTTTCAGGAAGGTCTGGGGTTGTTATTCTGACTCCTTTAATCGGATTTGGAATCACCCCGGTTTAGTTTTCGAACCTTTTTATAGACATCTTATTAGTGTCGATTCGACTTACCATGTCTTATTTTATTTAAGTCCCGATGTTGTAACGGTTATGCATACATTCTTGTAGGTTAGATAGAAACTCCCAGAGGTGTTTTATCCGCTCGTTCTGATCCTTGATTTTTTTCTGTAAAGATAAAACTAAATAGCAAATTTTCTTGAGTTCTCAATAACGGAACCAAACTGTTTAACCCAAAAAATAATTTCAAGGTCATAGTAATGAATTTCATATAATGGGCCACAAATAACCGATTCAATCCGAAAGATATAAATTTTTGTTAATACAACATGATACAGAAGTGAAAAACAAATTCAAAGACAGATAATAAAATAAAAATAAAGTAGAGAAGAAATAATTCTTATTGAATGATCCTTTATAGGATAATGAGCCAAACATTGTAATGATCTAACTGATCGTTTTGAGAAATTGCACTATGCTTAGTTTTTTTAGGGCGTTAGTATCTCCGTATGATGTATTATGACTTATGGGACATCGATTTGGTTTTTCAGGTTATTCGGAATTGATTTGGAAGAATGATTCTCAGCTTAAAGTTTTAAATTTGAAAGGTTTGACCAAGTTTGACTTTTAGTATTTGACCTCGGATTGGATTTGTGATGGTTCCGTTAGCTCCATTGGGTGATTTGAACTTAGGATCTCGTCTGGATTGTGATTTGGAGGTATGTGGTAGTATTTGGCTTGAAATGGCAAAAATTAAAATTTCAGAAATTTGGGCCGAGATTGGACATTTTGATATCGGGGTCGGATTTCGATTCCGAAAGTTGGAGCAGGTCTGTAATGTCTAATGTGACTTGTATGCAAATTTTGGGTTCAATCGGACATGATTTGATAGGTTCATCGAATATAGAAGTTGAAAGTTCTTAGTTTCATTAAACTTGAATTGGCGCATGATGCATGGTTTAGCATTGTTTGATGTGACTTGAGTGCTCAACTAAGTTTGTATAGTTTTTTAGGACTTGATGGTACCTTTGGTTGAGGTTCCGGGGGCCTCGGGTGAATTTTGGGGTGAGTTTTGAGCGAGTTCGGGCATTTTGGCACTCTAACGTTGTTTCGGATCATGGGGGCACAGACCACACATTTTTGAGTGTCGTAGCACTTGAAAAATCGTGGACCGCGGAAGAATTTTGCGGACAACACAATTTTGTCCGCAGCCATGCTCTTGAAGAATCTGCAGGTACGTTGGTCCAACTTTGGAAGCCTATATCTTTTGATCAACAAGGAATTTGGAGATGATTCAAACCGAAAGTTGTAGCCCTTCGTGTCTAGTTTCCAGAAAGGTAAAGAAATCATCATTTGGACCTCTATAGAGAAAGTTAAGGCCAACACACTAAGACTTATCACTGTAGCCACCAAAAGTGCGGCCGCACCACTTTTTCACGACCGCAGGGGCTTGGATTTTTGCGGCCGCGCTTGGATTTTGCGGACCGCATATTGGAGACCAGAGGGTGCACTATATACATGGGATTTAGGGTATTATTTCACATTGTGGACGTAGGGAGCTCGGTTTGTGGCAATTTTTTGAGGGTTTTTCAAGAAATTTATCGGAGTAAGTGATTTAACTCGGATTTAGTTAATATACATGAATATATCACTAATTTCATCATTTTATTAGTACTTTGAAGTAAAAATTTGGGGGAAATTGTGGAAATTTTATAAAATGAATTTTTGAGATTTGAATGTCGATTTGGAGTCGGATTTGAGTGAAATTTATATGGTTAGTCTCGTAATCAAATGAGTTATCGGATTTTGTGACTTTGGTCGGATTTCGAGACATGGGCCCGGGGCTCGTCTTTTGAGATGAAATTTTGACTTTTGGCCTAAAGCTTAGTATTCTCTTATGGGATTCCTTTAGCTCGTGTTGATTGTATCGAATTGTTTATGGCTAGATTTGGAGCATCTGGAAGTCGATTTGAGGGGCAAAGGCATCGAGGAGTAGGATTTTGGCTTGCTTAATGTTGGAATTAGCTTATTTCAAATAAGTAACTCTTCTAAACTTAGTGCTGAGGGTATGACACCCCGAATTATGTGTTTTTTGAGGTAACGCACATGCTAGGTGACAAACGTGTGGGCTTGCACCCAGTGAGTTATGACTCTGTTGTTTCCAGGGTACTGAATAGTGGCCATATCTTATTGATATTTGTGTTTTCACCATGTGATAAGATAAATGAGTTGTACATCATGGTAGATATCATGCTTAGGCTTTATGCTGATATTGTTGGGACCCATAGTGGTTGTTTCTTATTGTAATCTCATACATTCAATTCATCTCTCAGTCTTAGTTGTTACTTATTGATATAGCATATCATTGTTGTGAGTCAGTTTTCATTACATTGTGAGCCCGTGGGTGATACTGGAGAGATTGATGACTGAGTGAGGCCGAGATCCTAATTATGAGTGACAGTTATGGGATCGGGCTACACGCCACATCATGTTTTATTGATTATTGAGTAAGGCCGAGGGCCTGATTGATTTATGCCATGATTGGCTTGTTATAGAGCTTGGGCTGAAGGAGCCCCTACGGAGTCTATACACCTCCAAGGAGCGCGATTGATTATATTCAGGGATGGATCTTCCCTTGGTATAGAGATGGATCTTCTCCACGATGCTGGATTGGCCTGTTTCCTCGATACTGGGTGACTTATAGTCAGTGATGTATATATTCCGGGATGGATCTTCCATGGGTCGTATGAGCCATATACAGTACCTAGTGGTTGAGCATTTATATATATACCCGGAGATGGATATTCTCCATGGAGCCAGAATGGTCTTTCCTCGGTACTGGGTGACTTATAGTTAGTGATGTATATATTCCAGGATGGATCTTCCCTGGGTCATATAGGCCATATACAGTACATAGTGGTTGATTATGATGAGTGTAAAGTATGACACAGTGAGGTCGAGTACTTTGAGAGTGTGAATACATGGTTCATCTCTGAGGTACATGGCATTGGCATGCATATATGTCATACATGCATAGAGATGCATTTTTTCTCATGTTGTACGGTATCACGTTATTCATGACTTTTTTGCATACATTGATATGTGGTTATAGAGAGGTATTTCACACTTGCTATTTGAAAAAGGAAATGAAACATGTTTACCTATTGTGGAAAGGATTTTCAGGAAAAAGTTACAGTTTTCAAAACTTACTCATATTTTTAACAATTTTGGTAGAGGATTTAGGCTTTCATTGGTATACTTGAAAAGTGAAACTGTTTTGGGAAAACTATGAAAAGGCTGAGCACTTTATTTCTAAGCTATGTCTTTATTTATTTGTCGTACAATGTATGAACTACTGTTGGTTATTTGTGTTGGACCCGACCTATGTACCATCTCGTCATTGCTTTCAACTTGATGTTGGGTTTATTATTTTTTGAGTACATGGGGTCAGTTTTACTCATACTGCACTTGCTGCACGGTGCGTGCAGATCCCGGATGCCAATGTTTCTACGTTCGATGGTTGTTGGATTTGAAGGCGTACTTTGTTCCTGCTGTAGTTGCCTCTTGTTTACGGTAGCCTTAGACTATAAATTTCTGTTTATGTACTTTTCAGAAAGAAGATATTTTTTCTTCATATCAGCTTTGTAAACTCTATTCTTAGAAGCTCGCGATTTGTACTACCATTCCCTGGGAAATGTAATAGATCCAGATAATTTATGTATGTTTAATTGACCTATTAACATTATTGAGGTTGGATAGTTATTAGTTGACTTACCTAGTGGGTTGGGTTATGTGCCATCACGACTAGTGGATTTTGGATCGTGACAAACATAGCTTGAAGGGCCGAACTAGGGCTAACTTGGGAGCAAGATGCTATAAATTACAATGTATAAAATTGTTGAGAATAAAATTAGCTTCCACTGATGGTGATAAAGTGTTTCTATTTATATAGCTAAATCTAAGTAAATATACTTCTTGAATTATAGGTCATGTGACGACCCGGCCCGTCGTCATGTGAGTTACTGCCCCGTTTCCCCCTTATTGTGTTGTTTCATGTTCTATATCAGTATTAGAGTCTATCGGGTGAATTTGGACTGATTCTGGTTGAAAATAAGGCATATAGCCTTTTAGAAGGGAGTTTGTTTCAGAAAAGTCAACTGGAAGTTGACTATGTGGTTAGAGGGCCCGGATGTGAATTCTGGTGGTTCGGTTAGCCTCGAGAGGTGGTTTATGACTTAGGGAAGCGATCAGAATTGAATTTGGAGGTCCGGTATGGAAATAAGCTTGAATTGGCGATGTTGGGATTTTGGCGGAATCCGGTTGATAGGTGAAATTTTGATCCGGGGGTCGGAATGGAATTCCTACAGTTACAATAGCTTCGTTAGGTGATTTGGATATGTCTGCAAATTTTCAAGTCATTCGGACGTCGTCTGGTCGGATTTTTAATTGGATGTGAGATTCGGAAGTTTTAAGGGAAATTAGGCTTGAATCCGTGGTAATTTGGTAATTTTTGTGTTAAAGGACGTATTTTTATGATTGGAAAAAGTTCGTATCGTGTTTTAGAGTGGGTTTGTATTTTTGGTTGATGTCCCGGGGGCCTCGGGATGGTTTCGGATGGTTAAACGGAAGGAAATTGGTAAAATTGCAGGTCTGTTCTTAAAGCTTCTGGTATTTCCGCATCTGCGGAAATAGGACCGCAGGAGCGGTTCCGCAGATGCGGCTCTTTGATCGCAAAAGCGGCCCTTTGAGGCCTGGGCTTTTTCCGCAAAAGCGGACTTTGTTCCGCAGAAGCGGTCTCCGCAGAAGCGGATTTGTGACCGCAGAAGCGGTCCTGAGGAATTTAGTGAGACCGCAGAAGCGGTACATTTAATGCAAAAGCGGTTACCGCAGAAGCGGTGTAGGACCGCAAAAGCGGTCAAGGGGATTTTAAGTTAAACCGCAGAAATGGTTAATTGGACGCGAAAGCGGTATCGCAGAAGCGGTTATGGGAGCCGCAGAAGCGAAAATCACAGAAGGGTTAAATGAGATCAGTGTATTCGATTTTCAGAAGTGTAAAATCAATTTGGGGTGCGAGCTAAGGCGATTTTGGGCAATTTTGAAGAGGCTTTGTAGGAGGATCATCAGGTAAGGATATTTGGCCTTGGTTTATGTTATTGTAGTGTAAAAACATGTATTAATCACTGAAAATTCAAGGAATTTAGGGGTAAAAATGGTGGTTAGGGCTTGAAGCCTAAAAGAGGCTAAATTTGGAATTTGAAGGGGCTATTGGACTCCGATTTTGATAAATTTTATATGTATGGACTCGTGGTGAGACAAGGATTTTGGAAATGTGAATTTCGTAATTTTTTGAGAAGCGGGTCCCGGGCTCGGGTTTTGGCAACTTCGTGTTTTTGGGTGTTTTTCGAGTTATTTCGATTGGGTTATGTTCCATTAGCCTATTTTGATGTATTCCTATTGGTTTTGATCAGATTTTGCACCCGTGGAGGTCGATTCTCGAGGGAAAGGCATTGCGGACTAGTTTTTGAGCCGTTTCGAGGTGAGTAATAGATGTAGATGATGACCTGAGGGTTTGAAGCCCCGGTATATCACACTGTGACGTTATGATGAGGCGAGACACGTACTCTACTGCGAGTGCGGGTCGATTGTGGTTGAGGACTGTAAACTAGTCCGACCAAATGATTTTGAACTATATCATTGGCTTGAAATTAGCCGGTAAACCTCCTACTTGGATGGTTATGGAGATATTTGGGGCTGTATGCCGACTATTTGGATCCCGTAGGTATTGTTATCACTGTTCCCACAACATATAACATGTTTTCCTGATATTAGTCCTGAATTGAATATTGTATCGAAATGGCTAGTAAAATTCTAAGGTTTTAAACACCTAATTAAAATTCTGATAATTGAAACTAAAAATGGTAAGTATGATTGTGCATTCATGACTATGCATGGATCGGGCTGCACGCCGCAGGGGTGTGATATTATATTGCGCTTGGGCTGTAGGAGCCCCTCCGGAGTCTGAACCCCCACAGTGAGCGCCGGGTACGCATGGATCGGGCTACGCGCCGTAGCATTCATGTGCATTGCATTCATGCATTGATATATTTATCTGCTTTGACTGTTTCTGTTAGCTGATGTTACATTGTTAAACGTGTAGGGGTACTGTTCTTAGCTTTACTTTGTGTTATATTTTGGGATTTCTTACTGTGAGACATTATATATGTCTATTACCACTGAGTTGGAAGTACTCACTTTACTCCCTGCACCTTGTGTGCAGATTCAGGTACTCTAGGAGCTATCTGAGCTTATTGCTGTTCTTCAGGGCTCTTACACGGAGTTGTCGAGGTAGCTGCCTGACGTCTGCAGGACCCGACTTCTCTCCTATTTCCTATTATTTGACTTTTCCGCGTACTTCAGACTATGTTGTTTTACAGTAT
>MU742376.1:0-17470 GCA_026770625.1 Nicotiana glauca
GGGCTTAATACTTGGGTTTTATTTGCAACGTCCGCAGAATCCTATTTAGAGGATATACATTGGGCGTGATCAGAAGTCATCCAAACAGACATGCATCGCTCGCTCTATAATGGAGTCTGAGTTTATAGTTTTAGATAAGGCCGGTGAAGAAGCTGAATGGCTTCAGAATTTCTTAGAAGATATTCCTTTTTGGCCCAAACATTTGGCACCTGTATGCATACATTGCGATAGTCAAGTAACAATAGGAAGGGCTGGGGGCGTTATGTATAAGGGCAAATCTCATCACATTCGACGAATGTATAATACTGTTAGATGACTACTCTCTAGTGGGATTACCATAATTGACTATGTAAAGTCAAAAGATAATATATCGGATCCGCTTACAAAAGGCCTACCTAGAGAGGCAGTTGAGAAGTCATTAAAGAGAATGGTACTATGGCCGATGACAAGTCACTATGGCGGTAACTCTACCTAGAAGACTGGAGATCCCAATATTTAGGTTTGAGGATATCAACAAAGTCATTAGTGATGGTTCAACATTGTCAAATAAAATTTTGGTCCATTTTCATGATGCAGACAATGTCAGTACCAAGGATAAAGTGTTAAGAATTTTTAATGGTTTCTAAGTTTGATATGGGGTATATCAAATAGTGTATCTACGGGATAACACATTTAGGAATCACCTATATAAGTGTGAAGTGTAAGTCGCTTCAAGGAGAATGTTGTAAGGCCAGTTCTCTATGCACTTATGAAACCAGGTGGTGTTCATGGCTGAAACGAACACAATAATAAGAACCAAAGACGGTTAAGGGTTGATTGTGTGACATATGGCTGTCTAGGTATACACCAAAGTTCGACGGTTCAAAGATATCTAATCTACCGATTGATCGAGTATATCCGGCATATGTTCACTATGGAAAGTTCAAAGGGAAACCTACTTATCCAGATGCGGTTAATCCTTACTTATGAATCACACACAATTTTTCATGCATATTTGTTTCGGATAGCCATTCCCCATTCATGCGGGGGATTGTTGGGTTTTGTTATTAATAACAAAAGAAGGTGTGAATGGAAAATGATGGGAAAAGAAATGGAGGGAAGTAAAATTTTGAATTAGTTTACTTTACTAATGCACTTTGTCCCTCATTGGAAGAAGGAAAGAAAAACTTTGTGTATATATATAGAAGCTCATCTTCTAGCTCTTAAAGAGTTAAGAAGAGTTGGTGCCTCGCGCCGTTGTCGTCGTCGCTCACTCGGCTCGGCTTCGGCATCGGCTTCGGCTTCGATTGATTAATCTTTTTGGACAAAATTCTTTTCAATTAATTAATTAAATTAATTAAAAAAATTCAATCCGGGTAACCCATGACTCGCGATCCCTTCCGGACTATTTTCTTTTTCGGATTATTTTAAATCCGTTAGTTGTTTCCCGTAATTTTTCCATCTATTCCAATAGCTATGGCTGTTCTGAAATGTTGCAAATCTTTTCAGAAACAGTGCCAAATTTGGCTATAAATAGAAGTTCTTAGCCTCATTTTCCACTACCGAAAAATCTAAAATCACTCCCCTCAAACTTCTGCATTCTGCATTGTTTTCAAAAAACCAAAAACGTAAGCATTTTGTGTGATTTGCTCCGCCATTTGAGTTCGATAAAATTCGATGATTTGAATTGCCACTATCACATAATAGTTATTCTGTTCTATCCTGGGAGGAATTAATCTGCAACCTTGAGCATTGTGAGGGGATTAAATTTCTTAATAAAATACAAGAAACTTGTGGACTCGAAATTTTTCTGCTTTTTTTTTTAAAATTTATCTACTGAGTTTTGAATACAGAGTTCTAACACAATTAAGCTAAGGAAAAATTCTGATGAACATCAGGCCAAAAATAGAGAGTATATTCTTCGCTCAGTAAAAAGACAGTCTTACAAATGATTGGGATCCCCCTTATATAATGGGAAACCCTAAATAAGAAATATTTCTATTTACAATAGGAAATATTCTTGGTACAACTGTCTAACCGTCTAGTACGGAATTGTACAATCCTGTTCCGGGATTTGCGCCAAGACTTTGGGGATGTAGTAGGAATCTAACTAGCTCTGGTACAAATCCATAACGACACTATTTCCGTATTTCGAGGTCGAGCACACTTGACGTCGGTATTCCTCAAACTCCTGCCTCTAGAGAAAAACTACTTTTTTCTGTTTCTCCAAAACTGCTTCTGCTTCTCCTCAAAAATACTTTTTTTCCTTCCAAAAGCTTGGCCAAACACCTTAATTTTTTGGCCAAAAGTGCTTTTGGCAAAAAAAAAAAAAAAAACGCTTTTGGCCAAAAAGAAGCTTGGCCAAACAGGCTATTAATTGCGTTATTTTTACTATAGCTGATGATTTGCTTAACACTTACTGTGGTCGTTTGGTTGGAAAGGTGTTATTCCAGGATTAATTATCTCGGAATTTGTTATCTTAGGATTAGTTATTCCACCTTTGTATGAGGATAAAAAAATTATAAATTTAGGATAATTAATTTAGAAATTAATTATACCGTAATTTTCTCCTAACCAAACATGAGATAAAATCTTCATGATTTAATTCCGAAATTAGTTATTCCTTATGCAAAGGATAATTGCATTGTAGAATAAAAGAAATGGGTGTATCATAATAATGTGGAAAAGCAAGGGCATATAAAGATAGAATCGTGGAACCGGGAAGGTAAAACTGGTTGCTGGGTTGGTTGTATCGCCTCACTAGCCCTGTCCTATATAAACGGTCTTTTCAGAGTTGAGAGACTGACAAAAAGAGCAGTATAGAAAACACACATCGTGGGTGTAGGTATTATCAGCGACTAACTATGGATGCAGACTACGGTATACCTCGAGAACTCTCTGATTTGCAAAAGCTCCGATCTCAATACCAGCCTGAACTTCCTCCTTGTCTTCAGGTTTCTCTCTTCCTCTTTCTACTTCTCTTCATCTCGTGTGAAGACGTTTGTGCATGATATTTTTTGTCATCTTGTCCTTTTCCTTGTTGCTTGAATCGGATTGTTCGTATCGATTTACGCGCTGTTGTATTTATTTTTGCCTTTTGGCAGTCGTAAGTAGTTTATCGCAAAGTGTTCGGGTTCGTGGTTTCTCTCGGTATATCACCCTCGTGAAGAATAGATCTAACGTGGTAGATCACACATATAATGCTGTTTTCTCTCATCGGAGTACCTTTCGGTGATGTGTTTGTTAGAAGTATTTTATACATATCAGATGTGTTTTGTCCATCAATCTAATGATTGTGGGACTACAATTCATCTGTGTTCCTACACCATTTGTTCAAATTACAAGTAACTTGATCGAGTATTTGGGAGAACTAAAAAAAAAGTTGAAACATTTTCTTTTTAATTTTTGCAAGTTTTGTGTCTTGTGTGTGTTTAGGCAAGGGCACAGGACTTTCTACATGTACTATAGAGTATTTTTCTGGATTTTATTCTGAAAGATTTTACTAGAATTCACTCAGCTCCAGCATATTATTTTTCACTGTCATTTATCCTTTTCCTCTACCAAGTAGTCAGCTGAAAAATCATGTCTTTACTTTTTTCATCTGAAAAAATGATGTATTTACTTCAGAGGAAGTAAAGAACACATATAAACTGTCTTTTAAAACAATTATCAGAATAATGCTGGTTAACTTTTACATAATAACAATTAGCTTGTTAAGACGTCCGTCTGGATGTCCCAATACAATTGTTCAACTCATCATACTTTGGATTAATTGCCAGCTTTCAGTCAATTGATTCATTCATTGGTGTCCATTTCTTGTAGTTAAATGCATCACCATTTTGCTTTACTGTTCACATTTAGGTTATTCTGTTTAATTTTGTCTATGATATTCGAGATCCTTGAGCAATTTGCCATTTGATGTTATTGCTTTAAAGATCTTCAGACCTGGCTTTATTCCTAGTTGCTCTGATTTAAACAGGGTACTACTGTCCGGGTAGAGCTCCGTGATGCAACCACTGCAGCAGATCCCTCTGGTGAACACACAATTAAACGGTTCTTCCCACACACTTATGGTCAGCCGTTAGCCCATTTTCTTAGGGCAACTGCCAAGGTCCCTGATGCTCAGATAATTACTGAACATCCTGTAATTAGGTATTGCATTTGACGATTGCTTCATAATTCCGCATTTTATTCGCGAACTGTATCAATAATGGAATCAGGAGATATTTTCTAACAAATTCTATGGTGAATTAATGCTTAGGTGTATGGCATTATTATTATTATTATTATTTTTGTGATAATTTGTTTTTTCTGTGATTGAATTCCTCTTTTACTTATTCAAAATCTTAACCCAAGGGATTAGTATCTGTATCGTCACATTTCGTTATGCACTAAAATCTAACTCACTCACAGGTTATGGTAAAATGAGCTTGATTGCGTTTTTTTTGTGCACAATATTCACCTTTATCCCTGGTCTCTTTTATATTAACGAAAACTGTGCTCGCTGTTTATCCTCTTCTTTTGTTAGGGTTGGGGTGCTATTTTGTGGTAGACAATCTCCTGGAGGACACAACGTGTTATGGGGTCTTCATGATGCTCTTAAGGTTCACAATCCCAATAATAACTTGCTTGGGTTTTTGGGTAAGTATTTCCTTTACGATGGTGCTGTAAGTTCTTTACACATTTCTCATTGTTCTTCATTTGAGATCTTCTTTATGGCAGTTATTGGGATGCTGTAGTAATAGCTAACAAGAGTGTCTATTTGCAGATGTATTTCACTGCGATTAATACTCTCTTGCTTGTTTCATGTTTAATATTGAGTATCATGCGCTGATGCTGATAATTTTTTTTGGTCATGCTCTAATATTTATAGTTCTTAGAAATTTGATTCTCCTCAAAGAAGTCATTTGTGCTGAAGCTCTCTTTTTCAAATCTCAATAGGTGGTTCTGAAGGTTTATTTGCACAGAAAACTCTAGAGATCACCAATGACGTTCTTGCTACCTATAAGAATCAAGGTATTTACATCTGGATGAAGTTTCATTTTATATTTACATTTTGCCTTTCTGAGGGGCTTATTTTTGTTGCCATTTTTCCTATAAGGTGGATATGACATGCTGGGACGGACAAAAGATCAAATTAGAACGACTGAGCAAGTAAATGCTGCAATGGCTGCATGCAAAGCTTTGAAATTGGATGGCCTTGTCATTATTGGAGGTATTCATAGTGCTACTGTTAATTGTACATGAGAACCTTCAAGTATACACTATTCCCCTTCATCTAAAGTCTATAAATATGCATTGGCTTGAAGGAGTGACATCAAACACTGATGCTGCTCAACTGGCAGAAAAATTTGCAGAAGCAAAATGCCCTACAAAAGTATGTGTTATTCCCATTGATTCATGTATAGTAATGAATGTCCTATTCTATTTTCTTTATCTTCCTGCTTTAGTCCAAACCTTGGCTCTTTTATCCAGTGTATTATCTTATTGCGTCAGTAACATACTAATTGAATTGTCTTTATCTTTAGGTGGTTGGTGTTCCTGTTACATTAAATGGGGATCTCAAGAATCAGTTTGTTGAAGCAAATGTTGGCTTTGACACAATATGCAAGGTACTAATACAATCACCACACAGAATCAGCTCGTAATTAGTTTTTTCCCCTTTGAAATGCATTATCCTGCAGGTTCCTCTTGATGCTTCCTATCCCTTGCTTTAGGTTTTTTCTTTTCGTTTCTAGGTAGGTCGAGAGTTCCATTGGACCTGGTGCTTCTATTTTTCTTCTTTTTTTCCTAGTGGAATTTCTGCTGGCTTCTTTCTGCTTTTGATGGTGTATTGCATTGGGTAGATTTACGGTTTTGCAGTGATATTAGTGTTGAATTTGTAGGTTAATGTGGAAAGGTCCTCTTCTTTCTCATGATGCTGTGCATGTTAATTAAGTATTAGTGTAATTCAAGCTTTGAACTAGCTGATATTGCGTCTTTGACTTCTTAATTTCTGGAATTCTCATTATCTGTGGTTTCATCTCAGGTTAACTCCCAACTCATTAGCAATATGTGCACTGATGCACTCTCAGCAGAGAAGGTACCGACTTTATTCATGTCCTTATATGTTTTTCATTGCTTTTGAAATATACAGCCTAATATACCTATTTGCTGTTATGAAATCTTTATGGAGGGTTGTTTACTTTAGATGATTGTGATTTACGACCCATGTTTCATGTTACACCTTTATTTTTGTCCTTCTGTTAACATAGCATGGGGGATCTTTTCTTTTTTCCAGTATTACTATTTCATCAGACTCATGGGGCGAAAGGCATCACATGTTGCCTTAGAATGCACTCTGCAGTCACATCCTAATATGGTTAGTTTTCTCTCTGCATTGATTAGCAGATGCTTCATATTTAGCACATGGTGCTTCTTACATATTCCAAGTGTTCTTGGCTCTTCCTTAAAAGTTTTAAGCGATTCTGCAGGTGATTCTTGGTGAGGAGGTAGCTGCATCGAAGCTAACTCTCTTTGACATCACAAAACAAATTTGTGATGCAGTTCAGGCTCGGGCTGAACATGGTATTGAAACTACTATGTCTTCATTTGTCTGTAGAGTCAGTTTTTGAGTTTTGCAGTCAGCTGATTAAGGTTTTGCATTCAGATAAAAACCACGGTGTTATCCTCTTGCCAGAGGGGCTTATAGAAAGTATTCCTGAAGTATATGCTCTATTGCAGGTATGATGCAAACTTAATTTTTTAATATCTTAGCTGCATTCTAAGGTTCCTTCCTGGCACCGCATCTTGATAACCCCCCNAAAAGGAAAAGCAGAACAGAGGTGCAAGATGAGGGCCAAATGGATGCAATCTTCTATGTTGATTTTTAGTCCTAGAAAGCTTTGTTGGATGTGGATTTGGTTGTGACATTCCCTTTTCTGGTTGACTGTCGAATTCCAGGAAATTCATGGTTTACTCAGGCAAGGTGTTTCTGCTGATAAGATTTCCTCCCAACTATCACCATGGGCTTCTGCACTTTTCGAGTTCTTGCCGTATTTTATCAGAAAGCAGGTGCAGTTTCTGTATGTGTTTGAATTGACTGTTAAAAAATAGCACTAACTCTGTTTTGATGAGGATAGTGCTTACACCCAAGGCTTGTGATTTTGCAGCTTCTCCTGCACCCAGAATCAGATGACTCTGCTCAGCTATCACAGGTAACTAAATTTGATGTTTGGACGGTGTTGCTTGATGATATTTATGAACGATCTTTAGTTGACTGTCTTTAATGCTTTCCGAACAGATTGAGACTGAGAAACTTATAGCTCATCTCGTTGAAACAGAAATGAACAAGCGATTGGTAAGTTAATTTTATTTCCTTATATTCTGAAATTCAACATGTTGTATCTAATGATTCTTCGGGGATTCTAACAAGTGATTGGAGAGTAACTTTGAAGTACAATATGCTGTAAGGATTGGGGATGATGTTTGTGCAAAAAGATATTGTGGAATATCCAAAAAGCTCTAGGAAGTTACTTTTCTCCGTTCTGCTGGGTACTGTAATGAGATGAAGTATTTCCTCATTGCACAAAATTTTCATTTTCAGCCATTGTTAAGGTTTCCTTGGATGGAAGTCAGTCCCTAATGATCTTGACTGATGATCAGTCGTTCTTTTCTTGTTTTATTTTCTTAAAGATCCTTGGTGTTACTTTGCTTTAACTTCCTGTGCTTAGGAGAGAGTAGAAAAAAAGAGTGCAGTTGCTTGCTGCCTTGATCAGTATTCCGATCTTTGAAGCATGACATCCTTTTTCTTCTGTCATTTTACAGAAAGAAGGAACTTATAAAGGAAAGAAATTTAATGCTATTTGCCATTTCTTTGGTTATCAAGCACGGGGTTCATTGCCATCAAAATTTGATTGTGACTATGCCTATGTAAGTTTTGCTGGAGTAGCTGTATTTTCTTTCTAATTTGCATTTTTAGATACATAATTCTCACAAAACCAAATGCAGGTACTTGGTCATGTTTGCTACCATATTTTGGCTGCTGGTCTTAATGGTTACATGGCTACTGTGACCAACTTGAAAAATCCGGTCAACAAGTGGCACTGTGGTGCTGCTCCCATATCTGTAAGATTTCTCTTCAAACTTTTCTGGGGATGCACCCTAAGCTTCCACTTTTTTGAAGTTCTGAATATCCATCTTCGAAAATGATTTACTCTGTTTACTGCTTCATTACTGCAGGCCATGATGACTGTTAAGCGCTATGGTCGTGGTCCCGGCAAAGCGTCAATTGGAGTACCTGCTTTGCATCCTGCTACTGTAGATTTGAAAGGCAAATCATACGAGTATGTCAAACTTCTGCTACTTGTTGCTTGTATACATCTTCAGCATAAATGAAGTAGGCATCAGATAAAAATGAAATCTTTCTTAACGTTCTTTTTGCATCTAAACAGCTGGATCAATACTTAAACCTGTTGCTGTACCTAATTTCTCTCTTCATTTTGGTGCAGACTGTTGAGTCAAAATGCGACAAAGTTCTTGTTGGATGATGTTTACAGAAACCCAGGTCCCCTCCAGTTTGATGGCCCTGGTGCAGATGCCAAGGCCGTTACTCTTTGTGTTGAAGACCAGGATTACATGGGTCGTATCAAGAAATTGCAGGAGTACCTGGACAAGGTGTTGAATTTTGAAACAGCATATCTGCTTTTTACCAACTCTGTTGGATATTCATTTAACTTACCTCTTTTCTGACTATCTTAGTTATCTTATTTTCAATTTTCTTTCCCAGGTGCGTACAATTGTGAAGCCTGGATGCTCACAAGACGTCCTGAAAGCTGCATTAAGTGCCATGGCTTCTGTGACCGACATTCTTTCAGTGATATCCTCACCCTCAAGTGTGAACACACCATTTTAAATGAAGAACTATCATCTTTTAACGTTGAGATTGCTTTGCTTTGCTTTTCTTTTATTCCCCTCCAGGGGAAACTTGACTTAGATGCAGAGCAATTAGTTGATTGTGTGATAATATAGGTTTCCGTCTTTGGCGGCTGTCTGCTTCTTTGTTTTATGCTCTTACTTTTCCCAGTTTTGTAAAAGCCAAATAATGTTAGAAGTTTGTACCTTTTGAGGTTTGTTGAGGGGTCCAGACATTCTTGGTTAATAACATATAGTATTAAGTTGTGAGGAGTTGGGCACTCAATCCATTTGAAGCCAGCAGTTATTTTTTATGTAATTAGTGGCGTTATTGGCACTGGAGTTTGAATTCTCTCGCTTGGCAAATTCTCACATGCATGTGATTGATTACTCACCTCGATATATATCGAAGGCCTCCGCATGAATGGCTTCCTCCTCCTCCCTGGTGGATGTACGCAGGGGGAAATTTCATATTAAAACAATTGGGCTGCCTATTTTTCAACTTTATAGGCCATATTACAATTTACAATTGAATAGCCCAAAAATAACAGGCCCATATCCGAAAAAGGGGGCATTATTTCCCTTTTTTGGGATTCAGAAGTGGGATTTTGTATCTTTCAGCGGGATTTCTCTCATTTTCTTTCCTTCTCACCAAATCTACAAAATGACAATTTTGCAGTCAATGCAACTCCAAAAATCCTAGAAATTGTTCTTCATCCCAAATCTAAAACGAAAAGTGAAATTTTTGTTGTTGCAATCAGTGCAATTTTCATTTTTGCTGCAATTTTCATTTCAACTTTTTATTTGATGGAGCTTTTTTCAGTTTACGTTCTTCATAGTGGTGAATGGGAAGAAAACAAGTTTATCAATTTCGTCAGCGATTGTATAATAATCGAGTCGATATTTTGCTACAACAATTTAGTTACAGCTATTTCGGAACAAATTAGAATCGATTGTGATTTAAATGCATTGGAGATTAACTTTATCCCAAAGGATGGTTTGCCACTGATCCCGATTTATAATGATACATGTGTTAAGGTGTATCGAATTAAAGGAGAAAAACTTGAATTTCACTCAATACCCGTTGTATGGGTCGGTGAAAGACATTTATGATAATCGTTTTGTTGGTACAAGTTCTAGTTGTTCGGTTGGTACAAGTTCTAATTGTATAGATGTGTCCACAATTGATAGCACTGACATTATGCCTGATATCGAATTTATTGATAACACGGGTATAATAGATGATATCTTCAAAAAAAAAAACGGGTATAAGAGATGATATATAGAACGAATTTGTTGAGGAAGATCAAGTTTATAAGGATAAAGAGACAATTGTCAGTGTGATGAAGAACTTGGCTATACGCGAGAGATTCCAATTCAAGGTGAAGAGATCAAGCGCAACAAGGTATGACAATAGTTGTATATTCTATTTTATATATATATATATATATATATATATAAATTTATATAAAGTAGTATATATTTGTATATAGGTATTAAAATTAGTATATATCTAGTTATGTTTTTGTATGCAAGTGTATTTAGAAGTTGAATGATCTTTAATCCTAGGTATCACCTTATGTGTGTGGATGACAATTGTGCTTGGAGTTTCAAATCTTCCGTTTACAAGGCAATCATATTCAAGGTGAGAAGTTACAATAATAATTATACTTGCGGCTATGGTGAAAGATACTTAACACGGCGTCAAACTACTTCGGGTGTAATTGCTAGTATATTCAAGTACAAGTATGTTAATCCAAAAAAAGTTTATGTTAATCCAAAAAAAGTTTACACCGCAAATGATATAATAGAGGACATACAAAAGCAACACGGGATTGAAATGAGCTACATCAAAGCATGGAGGACTAAAGAGATAGCAATGGCAATGATAAGAGGGAATCCGAGTGATTCATATAAGGAGTTACCAAGGTATTTGTATATGTTGGAGCATACAAATCCAGGAACGGTTTCAAAGTTGCACAAATCAGAAGATGGATGCTTTCTTTATGCAAATGTTTTGCTATACGCATCTATCAAAGGTTGGTAGCATTGAAGATCGATAATGGTTGTTGAAGGAAATTTTCTTAAAGCAGCATATAATGGTACCATATTGACCGCTTGCACACAGGATGGGACTGGCGAGTTGACTGCATCTACCTTGTTTCTGCAGTTTAATATTATAGTTTCATGTATAAAAGTGTATAAGATTTCACAGTTGTTGTTTTTATAAAATTTACAGTTTGTATAAAGTTTTATAATTGTGTATAAGATTTGGATAATTGTCTTAATCCTAATATCTATCTTTTATAAACAGGAAAAATCCTTCCACTTGCATATGCAATTGTAGATTCAGAGAATAACAAATCTTGGGAGTGGTTCTTCATCCAGATAAAGGACACTTTTGGTGTAGAGAAGGGATGTGTATAGTTTCGGATAGAAATGAAAGCATCTTCAATGCCACAAAAGCTGTATACTCAGAAGTACCATATTGTATTTGCATGTTTCACTTGTGGCAGAATGTAAAGCGTACATTCAAGAAACATCACAAACAATTGAAGGATATCTTCTTTGCTTTGGCTAGAGCTTACACGATATAGAAGTTTGATTACTATATAATAGAGATGTGCAAAATTGATCCGAGGGTGCAACCTTACTTGTTCGAAATTGGCTACGAAAGGTGGTCTAGGGCATACTCCAAAGCGAAAAGGTCGATGGTAATGACTTCCAATATTGCAGAGTCAATTAATGCAACAAACAAGGATGCTAGAGAGTTACCAGTAATGTGCTTGCTGGAGTACATGATAAATTTGCTACAATAGTGGAACAACAAAAACAGAAAAAGTACAATGGAGACATCTACAGAGCTTGGTGAAAAGTACGACAAACTCCTTCAGGAAAATCTGATTGCATCGGAGCAAATGACAATAAAACGAATCAAATATAATGATGTTTGACATTTCTGACCTGCCTTTTACTGCTTGTATAAGGCCTGCTACGGAGAAGTTATATATTGTGTTTGAAGGGGTAAGGCGAAACATAGTGTGCCTTAAGAGGGAACATACAGTTGCAAAAAATGGATGAACTTCCATGTCCGCATGCTTGGGCGGTTTTGAAGAACCAGCAGCTGAAACCTGGCAAGTATTGCTCTTTTTACTACAAGAAGGATAACCTCCTTAGAACTTATGAATTTCTAGTCACTCCGATGCCAGATGAGAGTTTATGGGTAATCCCAATAGAGGTGCTGGAAGATGTGGTCCTACCACCTAAAGGGAGAAGCAATGCAGGAAGGCCAAGAAAGGAAAGACTCAAACCTGCTTTAGAGAAAGAGTCGAAGAGGGCGTTTTCATGTTCTGTGTGTGGACAAAGTGGCAATAATAGAAAAATATGTAGGAATTAACTAAAATAAATAGCTGGAAACATAACACTTCCTATTATATATGTTGTCATGTTGAGTAGTTAAGTTTCACAAACAATAGAGTTACAAATGTTGAGTAGTTAAGTTTCACAAGCAATCAAGTTACAAATGTCAATAAAGAATTACAATTTACACTATATATTGTAATTATGTTAAATATGTTTCATTATACATATTTTGACTATTTAATAATAGTGTGTTGCTGTTTTCAATGGTACTAAATATATTGATAGATTGTACAAATACAAAATAGAACTGCAAACAATCAATGATATTATATGTATACAGATGTATAAATAAGAGTATAAGTTTGTATAAAATTGTATAACTATGTATATTACTGTATACATATGTATAAACCCTGCAATGTTAACAAAACTACAACCATAATTAAAATACATACTTTGTTAAGCACTAAAAGCAACTGAAATATTCATTAAAATGTAATTCATTCACAGCCACAATGTGTAATGGCTACCCCAAATTATACAAAAATAAAAACATCTACAATATCCTTTAAGGTTATCTCACAAGTAACAGAATAATACTTAGACAAAACTAGGCAACAACTCCTGATACATAGCAAAACTACATTAAAATGGAAAAAATAGAACTACTTTCTCAGTCGTCCCCTCTTCCTCTTCCTGAAAAGTCTCCGTGTGATTTCATCACCACTAATTGCATTTGACTGTTATTTTTTCCTTTCCTAATCCCACAACAGAGATCCCCACCTGGTGCAAAATGTCTCAATGTCAAAATTATCTTTTTGAATTTTCTTACCAAGGATGAAATACTCAACAAAGCCAGCAACAAAAGCACCACAATCACTGTAATTAAAAACAAATCAGATTCTCTGTACGTTACTGTAAATAGGTACATTAACAGTAAAATAGTAAAATAGTTGAGATTAACCTACCATTTGATCTGTTGTGGCACATTATTAACCAGATTAATTTGCAAAGCATCAGAATGGAATTTATCGGTATATGCACAATTGTTCCAATCAATTCCCTTCTTCTCGACATAAAAATTAGAACTCTTCAAGAAGTAAGTTAACCAAATTGCATAAGGTAATGTAACATCAAAGCAAGTATATCATTAATAGCTCCACGGTTAGAGTTATAGATGTGGATGTACCTATCTATGAACGTAAATAACCCCAAAACCCAATGACCCAATTTTGAGTGTTGAGTGATGATTCAGAGAAGGAATAACTGTTGAGTGATTTGGTTTTATCAGTAAAACATTACCTTAGAATCAAGAACATTCTCCCTCGTTTGCTTGGTTTCCTTCATATTCAGAAAACTGAACACTTTTTCAAAGGAAGAAACTACATAACTATTGAGTGTCGTAACTGTATCAGTCAACTACAACAAAAAATAACAAAAACAACAAAAGTAAATCAACAACCATGTTTATAACCAAAAAAACATGTATATACAAAAAGTACCGATAAATTACAGAAAAGATAAAGCTCTAGTGCCTTTCCAACAATACTCCTCAACTACTCAACTTCAGCATTCAACATATCAATGCGCACCAAAGGATCATAACTTGGGTTAGGCTATTGATCAATATTCTGAGAAAAAGGTCGTTTAGACTGTTGTTCTATATTTTGAGGATAAGGTTGTTTAGACTGTTGCTCTATATTCTGAGGACAAGGCAGAGATGCAACGACATAATCATCACTGTAAAAGGCAGGCACCTCCCCCGATGCAACATTATCAGCATTAACTTCAAAAAGTGTGGCGATGTTCAGAGTTGACATCTCTTCACGAGTAGGGGAAATGTTCCTATAGTTCAACTACAGTAAGAAAAACTGGATTACAATAGTAGAAAAAGGAAATTGTGACATATTCATAAATATACATACTTAAGGAAAACTGAAATCCTATATGAAGAAGTATTATGGTACAAAATATTTACCTTGTCGATACTAGACATGATCACCCTGCCAGTCAAATCCGAATATGTTGGAGTTTCAGTGACTTTCTAATTAAGAATGCATGGCACATTTGTGCCAATGCGAACAGCTAGATGCTTATCAACCATAGAGGAACACTTAAAAAACCATATTTGTAATGCAAGTGGCAAACCTCCGAGCTTATACATTGTCAAATAGTCACACTGTCTGTCCCTCAATGTCTTTATAATATATTCAAACGACTTTTTTCCCCAAGAATACGTCTGATATTGACCACTTTCAATGATATCAAAATCATCTTTGTTGATACCATGATTATTTGCATATGAAAATATGAAATGATGGACAAACACCATCAAGGCCATGTTGAACGCATCTTCGTCTGACTTCCAGTCCTTTTTCTTGAAGCGATCAAGAAGCTGCCCCCTCGTTATAGCCTTTTTTCTATCTCTTGGAAAATACTCTTTTAGCAACCTATTGACATCTGGTTTGTCATAAAAAGTGGCATCTTCTTCTACTCACTTCAAACTAGTGACAACAACAAACTCTCCAATGCAAAAAATGCAGCAAACAACCATTAATTTTAACCCACAACTCCCTTTCCCATCCTAGGATGACTTCCCTCAAAAGTATACAATAAATAAGTTAATTTTGGATTTTAAATTGAGGGAGGTCCAAGAAGTACCCAAAATAACTAGCACGGAACATTTGAAGTTGCGTGTCAGTCAAACATTGCTTCAAAATGCTCAAAATATCAATCTCGGTATAGGAACTAATCCTGTTGTGGAAATAATCAACTGGTTGTATATAGAAGTCTCCAACCTTGCATATTGAGTGTTGAGTGATGATTCAGAGAAGGAATAACTGTTGAGTGATTTGGTTTTATCAGTAAAACATTACCTTAGAATCAAGAACATTCTCCCTCGTTTGCTTGGTTTCCTTCATATTCAGAAAACTGAACACTTTTTCAAAGGAAGAAACTACATAACTATTGAGTGTCGTAACTGTATCAGTCAACTACAACAAAAAATAACAAAAACAACAAAAGTAAATCAACAACCATGTTTATAACCAAAAAAACATGTATATACAAAAAGTACCGATAAATTACAGAAAAGATAAAGCTCTAGTGCCTTTCCAACAATACTCCTCAACTACTCAACTTCAGCATTCAGCATATCAATGCGCACCAAAGGATCATAACTTGGGTTAGGCTATTGATCAATATTCTGAGAAAAAGGTCATTTAGACTGTTGTTCTATATTTTAAGGATAAGGTTGTTTAGACTGTTGCTCTATATTCTGAGGACAAGGTAGAGATGCAACGACATAATCATCACTGTAAAAGGCAGGCACCTCCCCTGATGCAACATTATCAGCATTAACTTCAAAAAGTGTGGCGATGTTCAGAGTTGACATCTCTTCACGAGTAGGGGAAATGTTCCTATATTTCAACTACAGTAAGAAAAAATGGATTACAATAGTAGAAAAAGGAAATTGTGACATATTCATAAGTATACATACTTACAGAAAAACTGAAATCCTATATGAAGAAGTATTATGGTACAAAATATTTACCTTGTCGATACTAGACATGATCACCCCGCCAGTCAAATCCGAATATGTTGGAGTTTCAGTGACTTTCTAATTAAGAATGCGTGGCACATTTGTGCCAATGCGAACAGCTAGATGCTTATCAACCATAGAGGAACACTTAAAAAACCATATTTGTAATGCAAGTGGCAAACCTCCGAGCTTATACATTGTCAAATAGTCACACTGTCTGTCCCTCAATGTCTTTATAATATATTCAAACGACTTTTTCCCCCAAGCATACGTCTGATATTGACCACTTTCAATGATATCAAAATCATCTTTGTTAATACCATGATTATTTGCATATGAGAATATGAAATGATGGACAAACACCATCAAGGCCATGTTGAACGCATCTTCGTCCGACTTCCAGTCCTTTTTCTTGAAGCGATCAAGAAGCTGCCCCCTCGTTATAGCCTTTTTTCCATCTCTTGTAAAATACTCTTTTAGCAACCTATTGACATCTGGTTTGTCATAAAAAGTGGCATCTTCTTCTACTCACTTCAAACTAGTGACAACAGAAAACTCTCCAATGCAAAAAATGCAACAAACAACCATTAATTTTAACCCACAACTGCCTTTCCCATCCTGGGATGACTTCCCTCAAAAGTATACAATAAATAAGTTAATTTTGGATTTTAAATTGAGGGAGGTCCAAGAAGTACCCAAAACAACTAGCACGGAACATTTGAAGTTGTGTGTCAGTCAAACATTGCTTCAAAATGCTCAAAATATCAATCTCAGTATAGGAACTAATCCTGTTGTGGAAATAATCAACTGGTTGTATATAGAAGTCTCCAACCTTGCATATGGAAAAATAACAAGAAAGAAATCAGGAACTAAAACTATACTAAAACTTTGTATAAACATGTATAAATCAGTGTAGCAGTTCTTGTATAAAGATGTATAAACAACTGTATAACTTTGTATGAAATTGTATAAGTGTCACGACCCAATCCCGGTCGTAATGGTGCCCAACACAATTGCTAGGAAAGCCCGACCAATTACACTCTCAACCCGATCATGAAGCTCAAAACCAATTATTTAAATATCATTAACAGCAATGAAGCTAAAAGATTAAGCTGATTGATAGATATAAGCTGAATATCACGATAACACGGAATATACTCCCAAAGACCTGGGGGTCATGAGTCTAGAGCCTCTAACAATACAGTGTGACAAGACTCCAAATAATACAATGTCTCAAAACTGCGGAAAGATAATAAAAGGGATAGGGGAGGAGTCGGGTCCTGCGGACGTCAGGCAGCTACCTCGACAACTCCAAATAAACTTTGAAACAGCAAATAGCTCAAACTATGCTCCCGGGACACCTGAATCTGCACACATGGTGCAGGGAGTAAAGTGAGTACTTCTAACTCAGTGGTAATAAGTGTAAATAATAATTGAGCGGTAAGAAATCACATAAGCGCACTCCATCATGCTATATAGTACAGTACAACCTTTTGAACAAAATAGCAAAACCGTGAAAATCCTTTAGAAACATCTAGCTCAGTTTAAAAATCTCTTTTGAAAATATTCTTTTTTCAACATTAAGCATATGAATGCGATATTAGGTAGTGCAAGTCCGAACACAAGTCAGCCCCTCGGGCACAATACTCTATTTACAAATAACACCAGGGTATCTGGTACACAGTGCAAGAAATA
>MU742376.1:30937-63184 GCA_026770625.1 Nicotiana glauca
TGAAAATCCTTTAGAAACATCTAGCTCAGTTTAAAAATCTCTTTTGAAAATATTCTTTTTCCAACATTAAGCATATGAATGCGATATCAGGTAGTGCAAGTCCGAACACAAGTCAGCCCCTCGGGCACAACACTCTATTTACAAATAACACTAGGGTATTTGGTACACAGTGCAAGAAATAGCATGGATTTCAATTATATGAGAGTGCTAAATGTCATGCCACGTAGTACAAGCAGGAATCAGTGCGTGAATGCAATGCAATGCACATGACTGCTGCGACGTACAACCCGATCCATTTGGGTACCCGTGCTCACTGTAGGGGTTCAGACTCCAGAGGGGCTCCTACAGCCCAAGCGCAATATCAATATCACACCGCTGCGGCGCGCTGCCTGATCTATCCTCAGTCCAGAAATGCACAGATAACACCGCTGCGGTGTGCAACCCGATCCATGCTCAGTCCATAAATGCACATAAGCCCCTCGGGCAATAGTAAAATAGCAGTTCTCAGCTCAAAACGGCAGTAAAATATCATTTAAGTTTTCAAATCTTAGAAAGATGTCTGAGTTTGCAAAATAGTATTTAGAACCTTGGACTAAGATCAAATAATATGCAACGTAATGCAAAAACAGTGATATCAATCCCTGAAGGATTCAAATAATCGACACGAAGCCCAAAACATGGCAATCAGCCCAAATCAGGATAACATCAAGTAGGTTTCAGTCAATCATGCAGTAAAATCAACATCCGGGACGGACCAAGTCACAATCCCCAATGGTACTCTACCCCACGCTCATACCTGGCTTGCAAGTCACCACAATACAACACTATGATGTGCAAATCCGGGGTTTCAAACCCTCAGGATATCATTTACAAGTATTACTCACCTCGAACCGGTGAAATCTCTAGCTCGCGACGCCTTTGCCTCTCAATTCGGCCTCCACGCACGTCGAATCTAACCAAAATCAGAGCAAATGCGTTACAATATGCTAAGGAAACAATGCCCAATCGAAAACAATCGAAAAATATCAAAAAACTCGAAACTAGCAAAAACCCGAGCCCCGGGCCCACTTCTCGAAAAATTACGAAATTCACATTATCGGACTCCTCTTCTCGCCACGAGTCTACCCATATCAAATTCATCAAAATCGGAGTCCATTTGTCCCCTCAAATTCCAAGTTTACACTTTCTTAGGTTTCAAGCCCTAACCACCATTTTTAACCCTTAAATCCTTGAATTTCAGTGATTAAATCAATATTTTTACACCATAATAATATATTCCAAGGCTACTACTTCATACCTGATGAAACCCCTTCGATTTCTCTTCAAAATCGTCCAAGAGTCGCCTTATCCGAAGTCCCAAAATATTTAGTCTTTCAAAATTCGCGAAGAGGACTTAACTTAAATCTGTCCAGGTCTTTTCGCATTTGCGCTCCATTTTCCGCTTATGCTGTCACCGCTTTTGCGGTTTCCAACTGCTTCTGCGATTATTCTCAAAGCTGCCCAAACCGCTTCTGCGGTCCAATTCACGCATTTGCGGTCTCCGCTTTTGCGGAAAGCCCTCCGCTTTTGCGGAAGCTGCCCAGGTCTCAAGGGCTGCTTTTGCGATTTCCCTCACCACATCTGCGGAACCGCTTATGCGGACCAAGTTCCGCTTCTGTGAAATTTCACCACCCTAGCCAAACTCGCTTCTGCGCTCCTTCATCCGCTTCTGCGGAACCGCTTCTGCCGTCCATTTCCGCAGAAGCGGAAATACCAGCTGACAGCAAAACAAACCTGAAGCCAAATTCAAAAACTTCTCGTTTTAACACCCGTTCTCACCCCAAGGCTCTCGGGACCTCAACCAAAAGCACAGACATGATCTAATACTTCATTCAAACTTGCTCGAATCATCAAAACTCTAACATTAACATCAAATTACTCAATTATGATCAAATCAAAGCCTAAATTTCTTAAAAACTTCCGAATTGCATATTCGATCAAAAACCCGACCTAAACACCTCCGAATTACCTGAAACTTTGCACACATATCCAAAATCACCTAATGAAGCTACAAAACTCTTGGAATTCTATTCCGAGCCTCGGATCAAAATCTCACCTATCAACAGAATTCGCTAAAATTCAAACTTAGCCAATTCAAGCCTAATTCTACACCGGAACTCCAAATTCAATTCCGATTTCACTCCTAAGTCACAAATCATCCCCCGAAGCTAATCAAATCATCAGAATTCACATCCGATCAACTCAAATACTGATATTGAAACATAGTGAAGCATAATATGAGGGAAATGGGGCGGTAACTCACGTGACAACGGGTCAGGTCGTCACAATAAGCATGTATAAAATTAATAGTAACACAGGGAATACCTTCAACTTAGATTTTCTCTCATTCAATTTACAGCTAATAGCAAACCTTTGTTTATTGGATATGCTATCAAGACAACTCTCACCATCGTCCTTGATCTTTCACTTTTTTGGTTTAACACTGGGGCCTACATCATCTTCATTAACCAAATCAGCTTTAAGCTTTTCTTTTAATTTTTCATGTCTCCCACATTTCTTACTCCTTATTCTAACAATGTTAACCGGGGTAGGGGTATTACTCTTTTGCGAACGAGTCATTCGACTACTCTGTTGTTGCAACTTTTTTGTAGGAGCAGGAGACTCAAAATCATCATCATCGGTAGCCTGGACATGCGCATTCTCTTCAAAATTAGGGGTTGAGGGCAAGTCCCTCAATGATTTAACTAGAGTCGGAGTATTCTTCGTTTGCGAACGAGTCATTCGACTGCTATCCTATTTTTTTGGAGGAGCAGGAGACTCAAAATCATCATCATCTAGGGCCTGGACATGCATATTAGCTTTAGAATCTGATCTTGAGGGCAAGTCCCTCAATCTTTTCGCAAAATCGAACTTAACACGTTTTCCAGCAACGTTCATACGACTTTTAGAATCTGGTATTTTTGAATGCATTTTTACAACAAAACAAATAAATCTTTAACAAAAGTGAAGGCAAGTGAAGAAAAACACAAAATCAAACAAAAAATAAAGGTCATGAACACAAAGCAGAGGCCAATTTTTCCAAATGGTAACAAAACTCAAAAAATAAATTATACCCTAAAATTCGAAATAACAAAGCATGCAAATTGAAACATCAAGTTTAGGCACAGAACGAAGATAGAAGGAACACAAAATCAAACGAAAAAACACAACAACATTGTAAAGAAAATATTCAAAATCAAAAAAGCAAAAAAATTAAAAATAAAACAAAATTTAAGACTAAAACTGTGGTAAAAGAATAAAATAAAATGAAAATTACCTGAAAATATGAGTGAAAGCTCGAAAAATTACTTGAGATCCAACAATGGAGGACGATTGCCTTGGTCTCTGAGAAAAGTGTGAGAAGAAGAGAGAGAGAAAAAGAAATTTAAAAGCGAAAATTGTTGTTTTAATATTTGTGGGCTACCGGGTGAAAACTAAATTTCAAAATATATACAACAAGGGCTAAACCAGGTAAGGGCTTTAAATGTGGGCTATTTTCGAATGGACTATATGGCCCAAGTGATACATAATGTAATTTTTTTCCCACTATAATTTTATACAGTTTGGACTTTGGAATGGCCTACAGTCTTCTCTTGCCCTGTGGACTCGGGGAGATTTTGTTATTTTACTTTTTCCTTCAACTTAAATTTTTTTGATGACTAAATTAGTTTAGACTATTTGGTTGAAGCCGAAAGAATGTATTGGAATTTAAGTTGAGATAAAGTTTATGTCGTGTTTGAAAATGAATTTTACTTGTAAAAGAAGTTGAAAATTTATGGGTATAAATTTGCAGTTATTATTTCATTTAAAGTAGAATTTTTAATTTTTCGCCAAAGGGTATTTGCGCATAATGAAGACCAAAATCAATATTTACCAATGGAATTTTATTATTTTAAATGTATCTCTTAAATAAAATCAAATGTCGTTACGCTTGAAAATAGAGAACCTCTGTGTAGTATTTTCAACAAAGTGAACATGTTTGGTAGATTTATTCGGGTAGGGAACGTTCGTGTTTTTTACAATTTGTGAGGTGTTACCCTCCATTTCAGTAGAAACCATTTTTTGATCAAGGTATTATCATTTTATTATAATGGCTAACAACGTTAATGCTAAATCTAATTTTTTTAATTGTATTGTTTCTTTCAATGCAATGTCTTTCCGAATTAGTAATTTTTTTATTCTTTTTCCTTTGAACAATTAATTTTTCTTAGGTACTAGTACAACCATGCTTGGTGTTTTTATTTGTAGTCTTTTCACTATTCTCTTTATGCATGTCTTTTTATTGTTTATTAACTTACAACATTACTGCTAAATCTAATTTTTTTTATTGTATTGTTTCTTTCAATACAAAATCTGTTCATATTATTTAGTTCGATAGTTTCTTTCTCTTGGTCCGTACATAACTTTTATCCTATATCTTTTCATTGTTTATTACTTACAGTAAGTATAACGTTAATGCTAAATCTAATATTTTTTTAATCATATTGTTTCTTTCAATGTAAAGTCTGTTCATAGGCTTTTTTAGTTTGATAACTTCTTTCTCTTGGGTACTAGTACCGTGCTTAGCTTCTATGTAAAGGCTTTTCATCGTTTATCATCTACGAGGAAGCAACAAAAAGTAACCATCATTATGGAACCAAGGGAGTAACTAGTTACATTTACAATTGTTTGAATCTCCTACATCTCCATAAATTATTAGATAGAAGCCACTTGTACAATAATGTATTCATTTTACTTGCTAACAAGATTTAAGTTGGAGAAGCAACTATTCTTTTCACCTTCCTCTTCGCGAATCAAGACCCAAAGTTGTTGTCCTCTTCTCTTTTACCCTTATCCTTCTGTTACACGTGCAATTTTGTTTTTTGTTTTTAGTTACCAAAAATAGATGAGAAAAAACCCTAGCTCAACTCTCAAATTGTTTGGCATATGAAATATATTTTTTCTTTTTTTTCTACATTGCAATTCTGGGTTTTCACAAATTATGTTTGAAATTTTTATTTCATGAACTTTCATGATAAATCTACTTAGTTTCTCCCCGATGAGAATTGACAGACTTTAGATTTCTTTAAGTACATGTAGATCTGTGTTTTGTTTGCGATAAATTTACATAAATTTTTTAGAATTTATATTAGCTTTATATTTTTATGTGCTAGGTGCTCTTAGTTCTACAAGTCTTAAAGCCTCAAAGCAAGCGTTACTACTTTGGTTGCTCTTGAAAAAAGAGCGGACCAATCTACATGTTCATCAGTGCGTTTTAGCAACTCCATTATAGGCAGATGTAGATCGGTCCGCTCCAAGGGTAGCTCAAGGGGGAGGCTAGTAAAACCTTAGCTTTAGGCCCCCTAAATTTTAGGGCCCCAAAAATATTTTTAATTGTGAATTTACTATCTTATTTTCGCTTAGACAATATTAAAGTTCATAAAAAAAATACAAAGTCCTAATAAAAATGGAGAGAAAGACTATCTATTTTTCAACACTAGAAATATTTTAGAACTTTGAATTAAGATACTCAAATCTTCATACTGATAAATAATAATTTTTATAATAATATCCAAGATAACGAATTGTAAATACGTGGCTAACATCTTATTAACTTGAATTTTCTTACCAATATAAATTAATTTTCTATTTTATAAGATCACTACACAATAAACAAAAAGAAAGAAAGAAAAAAGAAACCAATGAAAAAAGAAACCAATCTAATATTAATACTATATTTTACAAGATAACTATACAATAGACCAAAAAGAAAAAAAAAATTGAAGTCCCTCATTAAAATTTGGCTTTAGGCCACGAGTTTTATTGAGACTTTAGTCCGCTCTTTTTTGAGAGAAACCAAAGCAGTATCACTTGCTTTGAGGGCATTAAGACTTGTAGAGTTAGGAGCACCTAACACATAAAAATATAGATATAATATAGAGTCCAAAACATTTGTGTAGATTTATCACAAATAAATCTACAGATATCATGTACTTAAAGAAATCTAAAGTCTGTCAATTCTCATGTCGAAGAAACTAATCAAATTTTTGGCTCATTTATAGGCTAAGTTGGCTTTGCATTCATGTTATGTGGAGGAGGGATGCTTCTCCAGAACCTAGTGATCCCTTGTGATGTTGTTCCTGTATTTGTTAGGTTGATAATTGCCACCTTTGTTGTTGCTTTTTGTTCTGCCTGTTACGCATTGTATATTGCTGTAGATACAATGCAGTCTCATGTCACTGATTTAGACAATAAAAAAAGAGTCATAGCATAGAAGTCGTAGCTTATTTTGGAATCACAGATACCACGACAAGAATCACCTCTTATGGGGAGGGTTAATGAAGTCAACAACGCAGAATTGGATCTTGAAGTGTCTGCAAATTCTGTGATAGACAGGTCTAAAACAATTATGAAATTTGGAGGTGGAATAAAATTGAAGAGAAACTATAGATTTTTGGTGTTCACTAGCATATGATGTGTGGTAGCTTATGAAGTGATGATATGCTTTATAACGACTCGACTGGTCATTTTATTGTTTAGAACCCCGTTCCCTAAAAAAAACTTTCCACGACTTCCTTAGCTAAACTACGACTTGCGGGGACGATTAGTTTGGAAGTTAGAAGAGTTTAGAGTGAAAATAAAACCAATTATTTCCTTAAAATTTTCTTAAAAGGCCAAATTTGACTTCGGTCAACTTTCTTGGGAAACGAACCCGGATTCGTGATTTGACGGTCTTGTTAAGTCTGTGGAAAAATATGGGACCTGGGTATATGCTCGGAATCGAATTCCGAGGTCCCTAGCCCGAGTATGAAATTTTTATGTAAAATTGTTAAATCGAAGTTTCAAAGAATTAAAGAATCTGAGTATTCATTAAAAACCTAGGTATCAGGTTCGGATTCTGGTTCTGAAACTTGGCACAAGTCCGAAATATCAGTTAAGACCCACCCATAAAATTTGATGTCAGTCCGAGTAGTTTAAGGGCGTTTTGATCCATTGAAAGGAAATTAAGAACTTGAAGTTCATTAAGTTGATTCAATTGGTTTTGGGGTTCGACTCCTTGATTTAGCGTTGTTTTGGGTATTTCGAGGGTCCGACTAGGTCCGCCTCATGATTTCAGACTTGTCGGTATGTTCAGGCGGGGCTCGGGAGCCCCGAACGTCAAATGGTCGAGGTTCAAGCGAAGTTAAAACTTAGAGAAAAACCAATTTTGCTGCTTCTGTCATAACCGCTTCTGCGGCTCTTGGACCGCAGAAGCGGTCGTTTGATCGCATAAACGGTGTGGGGTAGCTTAGGGAAAATTGCAGAAGCGATTTCTAGACCGTAGAAATGGTCCCGTATAAGCGGCTTCTGGACCGCAGAAGCGGTACTTCCAATCTGGGCTAGGACCGCAGAAGCGGCCCTTTTTCCGCAGGAGCGGATTCCGCAGAAGAGGAAATTCGTCCGCTGAAGCGAAAATCGCTGGGACAGTGGAGTTCATTAAATACGAACCCAACTCCATTTCCTTCATTTCTCATTATACATTTGGGCGATTTTGGTGATTCCAAAAAAGGGATTTCAACATAACATCACAAGGTAAGTAATCCCCACTCATTTTTAGTTTAAATACATGAATATTAAATAGATTTAACACTAATAATTAAGTAAAATCAAAGGGGTTAGGGCTAGACCCAGGGTTTTCATGAAATTAAGATTTAACCACATAATTAGCTATTTAATAAACTAGAAATCACATATTAGTGATCCTTAGGTTATAGAGAATAATATTCTTCGAAAAATCTCGGGATCCGGGCACGTGGGCCCAGGGTCGGAATTTAGGAAATTTTTGGGAAAGGTTGGGAAATCAATTAAATAGTTAGAATTCAACCTTGTAAGCCCTTATTGACTAATCCCTATATTGTTTAACTAGTTCGTGCGCTTTCGGCTTCGCTTTGAGGTTTCGGGCTTGTTCTTGATAGTTGGAAGTGCGCTTCGCAGCAAGGTGAGCCTCCTTTATAACCTCGTGAGGGGGAATTGTCCCTTTAGGACTAATAAATGATAAATTGCTATTAAATGCGGGGGCTATGTACGTACTAGATGACGAGAGTACGTGCGTAGCTACTATGATATTAAATGTTTGGGTAGTTTAGGACCCACATCATGCCTAATGTGAGATATCCCTTATTTGAATTATCAAAATGATCTTTTATGATATGTTAAGAGACTAGAGAAGAACGAAAAGTGATCATACGAATATTGTTGAACCTTGTAAGGATTTCCTTGTGTATAAATGATGCCTTTGTGTGCATTCTTGATGTTTTAATTGATATTTGTGGATCGGGCCGATCGCCTCGGTGAAATAGATGCATCTATGGTACGGGCCGCTCGACCCTCGGCAGTGCACAATTTATATTCTGTTGGAGCGGGCCGTCGACCTCGGCATTGTTGCGCATGATATATATATACATACATGTATGCTCAGGCTTAGACCTTTCATGATTTATTGCTAATTATTGTAAGAGAGGAAAAATGATCAAGGAAAAATGTGATTAAGTGCACGATTATGACTTCCATGATAACTGTCGTATAAATAAACTATTTATGCTCTAAATTGTACATTATTATTGTAATATTATCTTGACCTAGTGGGTATCAAGTCGACCTCTCGTCTCTAACTCTTCGAGATTAGGCGGGATACTCACTGGGTACTTATTGTTTATGTACTCATGCTACGCTTCTGTACTTAAATGCACAGTTTCTGAGGCCGATTCATCTGGTTACCGATCGGGCACACGCTAGTGAGCTGCGGTAGAGACTTCTACGGTGAGCTGCTTCCCTTTCTACGCCGCTCAGCATCCAGATGGAGTCTTCTTTTGTATTTTGTCGTCTTTCTTTATTTCAGATAGAAGGACAGAGGTGTTTTGTCTATTCTACTAGATGCCCATACTTGTGACACCAAGTCTTGGCACACACTTTAGTAGACTAGCTTTGGGTTGTAATATTATGTCCCTATATGGATTACTGTATCGGGTTTCTGAAAACCCCTTTTGGGATGCTTATTCCCATTCTTAAAAATATTGATGTTATTAAACTTAGAAATGTCTTCCGCACTCGGCTTGGCCGGCAAGGTTGTTGGGCGCCATCATGACCTGTTATGGAAATGGGTCGTGACAATATGGTATCAGAGCACTAGGTTCACGTAGGTCTCACAAGTTACGGGCAAACCTAATAGAGTCTTGTTGATCGGTACAGAGACGTCTGTATTTATCTTCGAGAGGCTATAGGGTATTAGGAAAGACTACTCTTTATTCACTTCCTATCGTGCAATGGTTGATGTGCTAAATTTCCATTTCTATTCTATCACAGATGGTGAGAACTCATACCGCTGATGTTCCAGACCCGGGAGAAGCTGCTCCCCCCATTTCTAAAGGCCGAGGTCGAGGTCGGGGGAGGGCACCAGCCTGTGGTAGGGGATGAGGGTGCCCCAAAGCCATTCCAGTCATACCACCAGCAGACCCGGTGGGGAATCCCATTATAGAGGAGCAGGGTGAGGTACCTGCAGCTGAGCCTACCCCAGCAGATTTCATGACAGCATCGGGATTTCAGAAGGTCATGGGCCGCATGCTTCGGTTCATGGACACTATGACTCAGGCTGGTTTATTTATGGCGGATCCAGCTACTTCACAAGTAGGAAGGGGAGCACAGACCCCTACTGTGCAAGCCCCAGGTCATACAGCCACAGTTTATCAGACCCCGGGTGCACTGCCCGCAGATGGGGTTCAGCCAGTTGTGTAATGGCACCCCAGCCCAGGCCAGTTGTGGATGGCGATCCACAGAAGCTATTGGATAGATGGACCAGGTTGCGCCCTCCAGTCTTCGAGGGTGAGCGTCATGAGGATGCCCAGGATTTCATTGACAGGTGCAGGGATAGACTGCACAACATGAGGATACTTGAGTCACATGGAGTTGACTTTACCACTTTCCAGTTGGAGGGCAGGGCCCGTAGATGGTGGCAGTACCATGCTCTTAGCAAGCCAACAGGTTCTCCTCCACTCACTTGGGGTCAGTTCAACCATTTATTTCTTGATCGGTATATTCCACCCTCTAAGAGGTAAAGGCTGCATCATCAGTTTGAGTATTTACAGCAAGGTCAGATGTCAGTGACCGATTATGAGATGAGATTATCTGAATTGTCTCGCCATGCACTTATGATACTTCCCACAGAGGCATAGAGGGTACGACGATTTGTTGCGGGATTACATCCCACTATTCGGAATAGTATGGCTCGAGAGGTGGAGATGGGCATATGTTATCAGCTTACTCTTGAGATTGCTCGTAGGATTGAGGGTTACCGTCAGAGGGGTTTTGAGCAGATGCAGCAGGAGAAGAGGGCCAGATTCTTCGGAGAGTTTAGAGGTGCCCCAACTAGGGGTAGAGGTCACTCTGGGAGAGGTCAGCCCAGCAGGCCCCCAGTTTCAGCACCACCACCTGCTCGGGGTGCTCCGACACGCTCTTATTTCAGCGCCATGCTAAAGAGTTCTTATCGCCCACCAGCCGTTCAGGGTTCTTCCAGTGGGTATTCAGGTCCTCCAGATTCTTCCGGTTCTTTTCTCAATGCTACGCCGGAGAGTTCATACCTCCCGCCGGCCATTCAGGCTTCTTCTAGTGGATCTTCTTGTTTTCAGAGTCAGCCATCTGGGTAGCAGGTTGCCACACCATGTTGTTTTGAGTACGGAGACCCAGGTCACATGAGGAGGTACTGCCCCAGTCTTCAGGGCAAGGCTATACAGCAGGGACAACAGCCCATGGTTCCAGCACCAGTGACCCAACCACCTAGAGGTGGAGGACAGACCGGTAGAGGTCATCCTAGAGGTGGAGGCCAGACAAGGAGAGGTCAGCCAGATGCTTCTCAGTCGGGCGGAGGCCAGGCAGCCGACGCTCCAGCCAGATTCTATGCTCTCCCGGCCAGGCCAGATGCATTGGCCTCAGATGCCGTTATTACAGGTATTATTTCAGTCAGCGGTAGGGGCGCTTCGATATTATTTGATCCAGGATCTACTTATTCCTATGTGTCCTCTCTGTTTGCTCGTTTCCCGGTTACTTCTCCTGAGTTCTTGGGTGTTTTTGTTCATGTGTCCACTCATGTGGGTGATTGTGTGGTTATGGATCCGGTCTACTGGCCCTGCGTGATTACTTTCTGTGGTTATGAGACTAGAGCAGACCTTCTGTTGCTTGATATGCTTGATTTTGAGGTCATTTTAGGCATGGATTGGTTATCCCCATATCACGCCATCCTTGATTGTCATGCCAAGACTATTTTGCTAGCTATGCCAGGATTGTCGAGATTAGAGTGGAAGGGTTCCACAGCTGATGCGCCTAGCAGAGTTATTTCTTTCTTGAAGGCTCAACGCATGGTTGAGAAAGGGTGTTTGGCTTATTTAGCTTATGTTCAAGACATCACCGTAGAGTCTCCGATGATTGATTCAGTGCCAGTGGTCTGAGAGTTTGCCGATGTTTTCCCTACTAATCTTCCAGGCATGCCTCCAGATTGCGATATTGATTTAAGTATTGGATTGGCTCCAGGCACTCAGCCTATATCTATCCCACCGTACCGGATGGCTCCTAAGGAGCTGAAGGAGCAGTTGGAGGAGTTGCTAGCAAAGGCGTTTGTGACGCCCAGTGTATCGCCTTGGGGTGCACCAGTATTATTCGTGAAGAAGAAGGATGGGACTATGCGGATGTGCATTGATTACCGCCAGTTGAACAAAGTCACCATCAAGAACAAGTATCCATTGCCCCGTATTGATGATTTGTTTGACCAACTACAGGGTGCCAGGGTGTTCTCTAAGATTGACTTGAGGTCAGGGTATCATCAGTTGAATATTCGGGATTCAGATGTTCCGAAGACTGCATTCAGGACTAGATATGGCCACTACGAGTTCCTGGTGATGTCATTTGGCTTGACTAATGCCCCATCGACATTTATGGATTTGATGAACAGGGTGTTCAGGCCTTATATTGATTCCTCTGTTATCGTCTTCATTGACGACATCTTGATATACTCACGTAGCTTGGGGGAGCACGAGCAGCATTTGAGAGTAGTGCTTCAGACCTTGCGAGAGCAGAAGCTATATGCTAAGTTCTCCAAGTGTGAGTTTTGGCTGGAGTCAGTGGCATTCTTGGGGCATATAGTGTCAGGAGAGGGTATTAAAGTGGATCCTAAGAAGATTGAGGCAGTTCAGAGTTGTCCACGACCTACTTTTGTGACGGAGATCAGGAGTTTCCTGGGGTTAGCAGGTTACTACTGACGATTTATGTAGGGCTTTGCATCTATTGCATCACCTTTAACCAGACTGACCCAGAAGGGTGCCCCATTTTGTTGGTCCGATGAGTGCAAGGAGAGCTTTCAGAAGCTCAAGACTGCTTTGACTACTGCACCGGTTCTTGTATTGCCCTCCGGTTCTGGGATGTATACTGTATATTGCGACGCTTCTCGCATCGGCTTGGGATGTGTATTGATGCAGGACGGGTAAGTTATTGCGTATGCTTCACGACAGGTGAAGGTCCATGAGAAAAATTACACTGTGCACGATCTAGAGTTGGCGGCGATTGTTCATGCTCTTAAGATATGGAGGCATTATTTGTATGGGGTGTCATGTGAGGTTTATACAGACCATCGCAGCTTACAACACTTATTCAGGCAGAGGGATCTTAATTTGAGATAGCGCAGCTGGCTTGAGTTACAAAAGGATTATGACATTACCATCCTTTATCATCTGGGTAAGGTGAATGTAGTCGCGGATGCCTTGAGCAGGAAGGCGGAGAGTATGGGTAGCTTGGCATTCATTCCTGCTGTGATGAGACAATTCGCTTTGGACATTCAATCCCTAGCTAACAGACTTGTAAGATTGGACATTTCGGAGCCCGGCCAAGTTCTAGCATGTGTGACTGCTCAGTCTTCGTTATTTGGGCAGGTTAAGGCCCGGTAGTTCGATGATCCGCATTTGGAGGTCCTTAGAGAGATGGTACTTCAGGGAGGTGCCAAAGAGATTTCTATTGGTGAGGATGGTGTGTTACAGCTTCAGGGCCGTGTATGTATTCCTAATGTTGATGCCTTGAGCGAGAGGATTCTAGAGGAGGCCCACAGTTCGAGGTACTCTATTCATCCGGGTGCCACGAAGATGTATCGTGACTTGAGATAACATTACTGGTGGTGGAGGATGAAGAAGGACATTGTTGAGTATGTAGCTAAATGTTTGAGTTGTCAGCAGGTCAAATATGAGCACCAGAGGCCAGGTGGCCTACTTCAGTGGGTGCCCATTCCGGAATGGAAGTGGGACCGCATCACTATGGACTTCGTGGTTGGGTTGCCGCAGACTTTGTGGAAGGTTGATTTAGTGTGGGTTATTGTGGATAGGTTGACCAAGTCTGCCCATTTCATTCCAGTGGCGACTACTTATACAGTAGAGAGATATGCTCAGATTTACATTCGGGAGATAGTCAGATTGCACGGCGTGCCGGTTTCCACCATATCAGATAGAGGACCTCAGTTCACTTCCCATTTCTGGAGAGCTATTCTGAGTGAGTTGGGGACCCGCGTAGAGCTCAGCACGACATTCCATCCTCAGACCGACGGGCAATCTGAGCGGACAATTCAAATTTTAGAGGATATGCTTAGAGCATGTGTGATTGACTTTGGAGGGCAGTGGGATCAATTCTTGCCCTTGGTGGAGTTTGCACACAATAATAGCTATCAGTCCAGCATAGAGATCGCCCCGTATGAGGCATTGTATGGACGGCGTTGTCGTTCTCCTATCGGGTGGTTTGAGCCTGGTGAGGCTAAGTTGCTTGGTACAAATTTGGTTCAGGATGCCTTGGATAAGGTAAAGTTGATTCAGGAAAGGCTTCGCACAGCTCAGTCCAGGCAAAAGAGTTACGCAGACCAGAAGGCACGTGGTGTATCATTCACGATTTGCAAGAAGGTTCTCTTGAAAGTCTCTCCAATGAAGGGCATTATGAGGTTTGGAAATAAGGGAAAGCTAAGCCCAAGGTTTATTGGCCCCTTTGAGGTGTTGAGGCGAGTTGGAGAGGTTGCTTATGAGCTTGCTTTACTTCCTAGTCTATCGGGATTTCATCCAGTTTTTCATGTATCGATGCTTCGAAAGTATCATACCGACTATTCGCATGTGTTGGACTTCAGTACCATTCAGTTGGATGAGAGCTTGGGCTATGATGAGGAGCCAGTTGCCAATGTTGATAGACAGGACCGCCAGTTGAGGTCCAAGAGGATTTGTGCAGTAAGAGTCCAGTGGAGGGGCCAAACGGTTGAGGAGACGACCTGGGAGTCCGAAGAGGACATGCGAAGCCGATATCCCCACTTATTCAGCTGTCCAGGTACTTATTTTCTATGTCCGTTCGAGGACGAACGTTTGTTTAAGAGGTGGAGAATGTAATGACCCTACTAATTGTTTTACTGTTTAGAACCATGTTCCCTAAAATAAAACTTTCCACGACTTCCTTAGCTAAACTATGACTTGCGGGGCAATTAGTTCGGAAGTTAGAAGAGTTTTGAGTGAAAATAAAACCAATTATTTCCTTAAGGTTTTCTTAAAAGGCCAAATTTGAGTTCAGTCAACTTTCTTGGGAAACGGACCCGTATTCGTGATTTGATGGTCCCGGAAGGTCCGTGGGAAAATATGGGATCTGGGCGTATGCTCGGAATTGAATTCCGAGGTCCCTAGCCCGAGTACAGAATTTTTATGTAAATCGAAGTTTCAAAGAATTAAAGAATCTAAGTATTCATTAAAAACCTAGGTATCGGGTTCGGATTTCGGTTTCGAAACTTGGTACAAGTCCGAAATATCAGTTAAGACCCACCCGTAAAATTTGGTGTCAATCCGAGTAGTTTAAGGGCATTTTGACCCATTGAAAGAAAATTAAGAACTTGAAGTTCATTAAGTTGATTCAATTGATCTTGGGGTTTGGCTCCTTGATTTAGCGTTGTTTTGGGTGTTTCGAGGGTCCAACTAGGTCCGCCTCGTGGTTTCAGATTTGTCGGTATGTTTGGGCGGGGCTCAGGAGCCCCGAGTATCAAATGGTCGAGGCTAGAGCGAAGTTGAAACTTAGAGAAAAACCAACTTTGCTGCTTCTGTCATAACTGCTTCTGCGGCTCTTGGACCGCAGAAGCGAGACTGCAGAAGCGGTCGTTTGATCGCAGAAGCGGTGTAGGGCAGCTCAGGGAAAATTGCAAAAGCGATTTCTAAACCGCAGAAGCGGTCCCGCATAGGCGGCTTCTGGACCGCATAAGCGGTGCTTCCAATCTGGGCCAGGACCGCAGAAGCAGCCCTTTTTCCGCAGGAGCGTATTCCGCAGAAGCGGAAATTCGTTCGCTGAAGCAAAAATCGCTGGAACAGTGGAGTTCATTAAATACGAACCCAACCCCATTTCCTTCATTTCTCATTTGGGTGATTTTGGTGATTACATAGGGGGGATTTCAACATAACATCACAATGTAAGTAATACCCACTCATTCTTAGTTTAAATACATGAATATTAAATAGATTTAACACTAATAATTAAGTAAAATCAAAGGGGTTAGGGCTAGACCGAGGGTTTTCATGAAATTAAGATTTAACCACATAATTAGCTATGTAATGAACTAGAAATCACATATTAGTAATCCTTAGATTATAGAGAATAATATTCTTCGAAAAATCTCGGGATCCGGTCATGTGGGACCGGGGTCGGAATTTAGAAAATTTATGAAAAAGGTTGGGAAATCACTTAAATAGTTAGAATTCAACCTTGTAAGCCCTTATTGACTAATCCCTATATTATTTAACTAGTTCGTGCGCTTTCGTCTTCGCTTTGAGGTTTCGGGCTTGTTCTTGATAGTTGGAGGTGCGCTTCAAAGCGAGGCGAGTCTCCTTTCTGACCTCGTGAGGGGGAATTTTCCCTTTAGGACTAATAAATGATAAATTGCTATTAAATGCGGGGGCTACGTACGTACTAGGTGACGAGTGTCCGTGCGTAACTACTATAATATTAAGTGTTTGGGTAGTTTAGGACCCACATCATGCCTAATGTGAGATATCCCTTATTTGAATTATCAAAATGTTCTTTTATGATATGTTAAGAGACTAGAGAAGAACGAAAAGTGATCATACGAATATTGTTGAACCTTGTAAGGATTTCCTTGTGTATAAATGATGCCCTTGTGTGCATTCTTGATGGTTTAATTGATATTTGTGGATCGGGCCGATCGCCTCTATGAAATAGATGCATCTATGGTACGGGCCGCTGGACCCTCGGCAGTGCATAATTTATATTCAGTTGGAGCTGGCCGTCGACCTCGGCATTATTGCGCATGACATATACATACATGTATGCTCGAGCTTAGACCTTTCATGATTTATTGCTAATTATTGTAAGAGAGGAAAAATGATAAAGGAAAAATGTGATTAAGAGCATGATTATGACTTCCATGATAACTGTCGTATAAATGAACTATTTATGCTCTAAATTATACATCATTATTGTAATATTATCTTTACCTAGTGGGTATCAAGTCGACCTCTCGTCTCTACCTCTTCGAGGTTAGGCGGGATACTCACTGGGTACATATTGTTTATGTGCTCATGCTACGCTTATGTACTTAAATGTACAAGTTCTAAGGCCGATTCATTTGGTTACCGATCGGGCACGCGCCAGTGAGCTGTGACAGAGACTTCTACGGTGAGCTGCTTCCCTTCCTACGCCGCTCAGCAGCCGGATGGAGTCTTCTTTTGTATTTTGCCGTTTTTCTTTATTTTAGACAGTAGGATAGAGGTATTTTTTATATTCTACTAGATGCCCGTACTTGTGACACCAGGTCTTGGCACACACTTTAGTAGACTAGCTTTGGGTTGTAATATTATGTCCCTATATGAATTACTGTATCGGGTTTCTAAAAACCCCTTTTGGGATGCTTATTCCCCTTCTTAAAAATAGTGATGTTGTTAAACTTAGAAATGTCTTCCGCACTTGGCTTGCCCGGCAAGGTTATTGGGCGCCATCATGACCTGTTATGGAAATGGGTCGTGACATGCTTTATTGCCTACTACACACAATAAGTAATATTTTTTCTCATACTTTAATAATTTAGATGTGTGTATTAGGGTGCAAACTTTGTTAGAAGATTAGAGCTCTCTAATTGGTTTTTTCTATTTATGTACAACTGCTAAGAATAAGTGTAAATGAGCTATCAGCAAAAGTGAATGGCAGGAGTATGTAAAGTGAATGGAAGGAGTACCTGAAGAATGTGGCCTACTTTTGAGTTTTGGACACTAAGTTTATTTAAGTACTTTTAATTAGTCTTAAAGTCTAGTTACCATGTATGATATGGTACTTATTTTGTTGTGTTTATTCAATTGTGTGTTTTGCTAAGAAACTTTTGATATAATCTATTTTGACAATGCAATGCAATGCAAATGGGTTTGCTAGAAAATTTATGCAATGACAAGCCACTTTGAACTAAAGAAAGAAGGACGTCAAAAAAGAAACATCCACAAGTCTACCCTCCTTGCTTTATCTAATGTTCCTTTTCTCTAACAAGAAGTTATTCGTATTATTTTTCTCAGGGGCGGCTCAAACATATGTGTGGCACAAAATCAAAGTATAATGTGAGGCCTAAATTTTTTTAAAAAAAATTATTAATAATATTTTATAATCTATTTTCTCTAATAATTCCTTTTCATTTTATAATATAACAAATAAATTTTATCTATCTTTAGTTATTGTTAATCTTAGGTAAAATTATATCAATTATAATCTTGAATTTCTTTTCTTTGAGATAATTTTTATATAAAAACTCTACTTTTATACAAAACTTACTAAATATTATATTTTTAAATATCTATAAATCTATTATTCCTAAAAAAATGGGCCCCCAAAATTTGGAGGGCTTAAGGCAAAAGCCTTACTTGAATCTACATTAGAGCCGTCCCTATTTGTACTTTCTTCTCCTTATAATGTCTTGCTTTACTACCAAGATAGCCTAAAGTTGACGAAAACAAGCCGTTTGATAACATCGAGTAGGGCCTCTTACGCAATACCCATTACATGGAGTCACAAGGGACTTATTTTCTATATGTGAAATGAAACCTGTCTTTTAGTGTAAAAGAATTTCACGAACACTCAATGATCCGTGTCTTGTATCCTTAAAATAGTTATAAGAAATCGCCCCTCCCTTTTCTCCTTGAAAAATGTAATTATTTTGTTGTCCATTTAAGTATGTTTTGTACTAGATCGAGATTGACTCTGAATTGAAGCTTGTATTGTTGGACTAGTGTGTATTTCATCTAGTTCTTCTTCCTCATTAAGAATATCATTGCCAAATTGTCTTTGTAAAGTTTTATGATCTAGTTATTTTTCCGAATTAATATTAAAAAATGTGGGAGGTTGTGAAAATAAAGTTTTATCAACATAAGTCATTTCACCTATATATTTTTTATTTCTAGGAGAAGGATAATTAGGATTAGTATAACTAGCACCTTTATTACTTTTTTTAAATGGGTTGATTATGCCAATACACTTTTAAGAGCCATAATTTAAATAAAAAAATAAATTAGAAAAGTTAACACAAAAATTAAACACACAAATAAAATATGAAAATAGAACACGTAAAGTAAACACAAAAATTAAATATTAAAATTAGGAGATGAAACAAGTGCACAGTGATTAAATATTGAAACTTGAAAAAATTATCCAAAAAATTGCTCCAAATACTTGACGGATTAATTTGAAGCTTGAATGTTGCTCCAAAAATTTTTCCCAATACTTGAAACACAGTTGATTGTGAGAAAATTGAGAGAAGAATATAGATAGAATGTTAGAGATTTGAGAGAGAATGATTGATTTTTATGGAAAAAAGAAGAAGAAGAATGAGGTATTTATAGATAAAAATAAGGCTAAAGTGTAATTTAATAAACTTAGGGGTTAAATTAAAAGTTTAAGGGAAGGAGTATCTTGGGGTAGGGGCCGAAAATGGCTGTTTATAGCCGTTGCCAACAACTTATTTTGCAAAGAATTCCATTGGCCAACGACTCTTTTTAAAAAAAAGAAAAAAAATCAAATGGGCTGGCGGGACGGGATATTAACGGGCCGGCCCAAAGAGACAAAATGGGCAGCCCGTCCCAGTAGAAATGGCATAGGATAGCCATTTTTTAACATGATATTTAGTTTTATCCAGTATTTTTAATGCTGAGCAAAAATAGCCACTACTCTATTAAAATTAATACGAAAAGACGTTTTTTACTCTTTCTTCATGAGTGCTGTTGTAACGACCCGGCAGGTCATTTTTGAAATTTACGCCCCTATCCCCTATTAACTATTTTCCCTAAGTTCATTTCCGCTATTTTGGTTTGCCGAAACGTTCATTGTTAGGATTCGGAGTGTTTTGGGATACTTAGTCCCTAAATGAGAGCTAAAGAGTTGAAAAATGGTCTGTAACTGGAACAATGTGAAAACGACCTCGGAATGGAAATCCGATGGTTCCGTTAGCTCCGTTAGGTGATTTCTGGGTTGGAAGCGTGTTCGGAATATATTTTGGAGGTCCGTAGCTCATTTAGGCTTAAAATACCGAAGTTTGTATTTTTGAAGTTTCCGGTCCAAAAGTGAGTTTTTGATCCGAGGGTCGGAATGGAATTCCGGAAGGTGCAGTAGCTCTGCCATGTCATTTGGGATGTGTGCGCAAAATTTCAGGCTATTCGGATGTGTTTTGGTTAGGTTTTTGATCGAAAGTGTATTTGGAAGAAAATTGAAGTTCTTAGGCTTGAGTCTTTGATTTAATCGGGTTTTCGGTGTCGTTTTAGGTGTTTTAAGGATTGGTAAAAGTTCGAATAAGGTATTAGGTAGTATTGGTGCTTTTGGTTGAGGTCCCAGGGGCCTCGGGATGATTTCGGGTTGTTAACGGAGGAAATTTCTAAGTTTTGCACTAGCTGGTATTTTATTCCTTCTGGTATTTTCGCTTCTGCGGCTTGGGAATCGCAGAAGAGGAGCCACAGAAGCGGCTTCCTCATCGCATAAGCGAGATTGGTCTTTATCGCATAAGCGGTATTGGTCTTTCCCCTCAGGAACCGCAGAAGCGGTTGATTTTCTGCATAAGCGGTACCGCTGACGCGGTTATTCGTCCGCAGAAGAGGAATCTGGCCCCTTAAGTGAAAACCGCAGAAGCGGTTGGTCTTCCGAATAAGCCGGACTGCAGAAGCGGTCCCTTATCCGCAGAAGCGGAAATGACTGTTCAGAAATAGCAATTTCGAGGGTTTTGATTTCATAAGTTAGAAAACTCAATTTGAGCTCGGGTAAAGGCGATTTTTAGAGGATTTTGAAGAGGAAATTAGTGGGTAACATTTCCTTAATCCCTTCTAGTTAAATTTTATCATTTTGTAGTTAAATCCATCATTAAAATTCGAATTTGGGGTTAAAACTTGAAGAATTTGGTTAAAACTTCTTAGACCAAACTATGGGGTTTTGAATGAGCAATTGACCTCCGATTTGGGGGATTTCTATATGGTTGGACTCGTGAGAGTACGAGAGTTCTAAAAATATAAAAATTATTCGATTCCGAGGCATTGGCCGGAAGGACATTTTGGTTATTTTACCTATTTTCGCGCCCTAGCTTTAATTTTAATAATGGAATCAGTTGTTTGCAATATTATTTACTATATGTAATTGAATTGAATAGATTTGGGCCATTTGGAGTCGGATACTCGTGGCAAGGGCGTGGTTCCTAGTGATATTGAGCTGGTTCGAGGTAAGTGACTTGTCTAACCTTGTATGGGGGAACTTTTCTCCTTAGGACATGATCTTTGAATATTTAAATGCCTCGTGCGTGAGGTGACGAGCGCGTACTTGAGCTAATTGTTGTAAACCTATTTCGACTTGAAGCATTTAAATTGAGATTTCCTGTTTACTTGTTCATTTTAGACTGTAAGTTAAAACCTGTGCTAGCTTAGAGAAGCATGTTTAGTGACTTACTTGCTTAATTATTTAACTATACTATTTGTATTCCGTAAAGCATGTTAGGCTAGAAATTACTATTACTTGTACTGATTTTTTTTTGCATTTATTCTGAGATTTTGAGTTGTTGTTGTTGTGTGTTTAATTTGGGACTACGGGACGGCTTCCCGGGAGATCCCTCATGTATTGGATATATTCTGGATTGAGGGTGCGGGATACCAAGAGATCCCCGGTTTACTTATTGAGTATACCAAGAGATCCCCGGCACATGCATTTCTATATATTGGGATACCAAGAGATCCCCGGTTTATTTATTGAGGATACCAAGAGATCCTCGGAATACCAAGAGATCCCCGACATATGCATTTCTATATATTGGGATACCAAGAGATCCCCGATTTATTTATTGAGGGTGCCAAGAGATACTCGGGATACCAAGAGATCCCCAGTGTATATGATGAGGATACCAAGAGACCCTCGGGATACCAAGAGATCTTTGGTGCATATGATGAGGATACCAAGAGATCCTCGGGATACCAAGAGATCCCCGGCCGTTATTCCTTGTTGAGAATAGTATTCCTTGCATTATTACCTTTGCTTTCTATTATTGTTCTTCCTTATTTATCTGGCTTCGATTCTTATTGTAGACTTTATTTAAACTATTTCCGTTATCTTATTATTATTATTATGTTTTATCTCAATAGGGCCCTGACCTTCCTCGTCACTACCCAACCAAGGTTAGGCTTGGCAATTACTGAGTACCGCTGTGATGTACTCATGCCCTTCTGCGCATGCTTTTCTTGTACAGATTATCCAGGTACCTCTACTCAGGCGCACTCTCCTTGAGGCGTGGAGTTATACGGAGACTTCGAGGTATATCTGCCGCGTCCGCAGACCAGGAGTCTCTATTCTGTTCCAGCTTTAGTATCTAGTTTATTCCTTTCTCTCAGTTGTTTAGATATTCTGGAGTTAGAGCAGTGTTTTACGTTTCTATTAGCCCGTTTGTTCTCGTGAGTTTTCGGGTTTTGGGATTGAGTTGTAGACTTCCGCATTTTCTTTGGGTTTGTATAGGCTGAGTGGCCTTATATGCAGTCATTATTTTTCATATGTTCAGTTTTAATTAATTATTCAGCAAGTTATATTAAATTTTTGCATTGTTAGGCTTACCTAGTTATAGGAACTAGGTGCCATCACAACATGTTCATGGAGGGTGAACTGGGGTCGTGAGAAGTTGGCATCAGAGCTCTAGGTTCATAGGAGTCACGAAACACAGGCCGGTTTATTAGAGCCTCGCTGATCGGTATGGAGACGTATGTGCTTATCTACGAGAGGCTATGTATTTGTTAGGAAAAATTTCCACTTCATTTCATTCCTTATCGTGCGTCATTTATTCAGTTTGGAGCCTATATCATATGTTCTTTTTACATCCACTCGTGTATTGAAATTGCACACTCAGTATCAATTACGCGCCGACGATTCTTGATGCTACAGAAGGATTACAAGGGAGCCAAGAATTTGCTCAAATATTGTTACCGCGTGTCATCTATATCGATAATCCAGGCGTATTGAAAGATCATTCAATTATGCACATGGGGGTGCAATAGGTTCTGACATCTGGTTGATAAGTACGGTCTTAAGAAGGTTTACTTAATTTCCCAATCGTCGCAGAAATATAAGAGTCATGAGGTGGATGTAAATCTAAAGATAGTTGGTGGTAATAGAGACTATATGATTCGTATGAGATGTCTATTTAGCGAAGGGTACAACTAGCAACCGAGATACTGGAGGAAGTGAGTTTAACTGTCCTAAGAATGACATGTTCCAAACGAACAACTTGAGGTGTCTTATGATGCTGACGTACGAGCGATAAAGGTTAGTATCGTGGAGTATCGAGATGTATCTTATGGCTTTGCACCAAAGTAAAGAGAGTCCACTATCAACGATCAAATTGTGAGTCATGCGTCATGTCAGATTTGACCTGAGATATATTTATATGGTATTCAAAAGTTCTTTGAAACTTGTATATGAGTAAGAGCTGAGATTTTATGGGGCGATGTTGAGAATTTCGATATTCCTATGTCCATAATAATTTTACATTTCAGTATCAGCAGGGAAATGGAAACAATTTCAGAATACTCGTAGTGCCCCAGTTAATCAAGGCACTCTCATGGGATAATCATCTTTTAATGCACCACTAGCATGAGATTCCTTAAATGGTTATTCTAGTTATCTGGCACAGACTCAGTATGAGTAGCCGAACTGCAAATAAGTTGTTATGAATGTGGTGATAGTAGAAACATCATGAGAAGTTGTCCCAGACTTGGGAGAAATCTGTTTCATCAGAACACTCGGTCCACACACTCCATCATAGCTACTAATCTACATACACTACAAGTTAGAGATGGAGGGAGAACGGGTATATGTCACCCGAAAGGTGGAGGCCGACCCATTGATATAATTGATATAATTGCTATGGGCTCTAAAAATTTTGGCAAGTCTTCTTAATATGCTCCATTCATGAGTGAGCTTCGTAATCCTGAAATCTACTTATGTGAATACACACGTTGGGATATTATATGGAGATAGCTATTTCTATCATTATGTGTTGGTCATTAAGAATAGCTATAAGGCTAAAATAGACTTGTTATTACTTACTACAGTGGGTTTTGATGTGATTTCATGATAATTAAATGCAATTGTGAATTATAGGCCCTATCGTTATGAGGGTTCATTATAATTTGTAATTTTCTTTGACAAATTTTTTTTTAAGAAGAAGCAAAAGGAAATGAAAATTTTTCAGTTGGCATAATGTGCAAATACTTGTGATTCAAAGTTGAGGATGAGATCCTCAAATTTTCATATAATGTAAAATATTTTAAACCGAGCTACAAGTTGCAGTAGATGTTATATAAGGACAAGGTCCTGGTGGTGAAAAGTTTATGTGTTTAAAATTCTCTTTTTATGAAATTTAAAATTTTGTACTATATTTTAAATGGGAGTCATGCCTGTTAGGCTTATTTAAAAATTCTTGTATATTTTCTGTTCATATTCAACCATTTTTGTATTGTAAACGTTGAGCTTTAGCCTATGAGACGGGTGCCCAAGTGGCGAAGTGACTCATTAATTCAGGTGAGTAATTATGAGGTCTCCATGCCTTGTTGTGAGTAAAGTGGAGGTTCGAAATAAGATGTTTGTTAACATAAAGCTAATTGGCAATGTTGTAATTTATGAACAACTTTTATGGCCAGAGACGTGGTTATGGGCATACATATGATGTGTTTCCTGTCTAGATATCATTATGATAATGCGATGCTTGAAATGCTAAGATTAGTGTTACTGATATATACATTATGGTGTTTCATTGGGTTGTGGATGTGTTGTTAGGAATTATTTTGGTGTTACTCTGGCAAGTGGATAGGCCTAATTACAGGGGAGGCTCTGCCGTAATTTCTGAAAAATTTGGGAGTTAGAAAAATTTGAGGCATTAAGATGTGCGAAGAAAGAGATAAGTTACGTTGTGTATTTGAGGACGAATGACCCAAAGTGTGGGAGAATGTAACATCCTGAAGAAAAACAATTTCGAAGTATTTAAGCGCTATAAAAATTTGAAGAGTGTTGAAATAAGACTAATGCAGTGTGATGAGTTGGAATTCAGATCCTATGACGAATGGCAGATTTTGAAGTTTGGGTCCTGTCCTAAGGTTATGGTCTAAGGATAAGGTAAAACATTCAGTTAAATTGAAGGATCAGTTACAGGAATTTACTTGATAAGGGTTTTATTTCGGCCCAGTGTGTCACCTTAGGGTGCCCTTGTCTTGTTTGTGAAGAAGAAGGATGGTTCCATGCGTATGCATATTGATTATCGCCAGTTGAACAAGGTTACAGTGAAGAACCATTATCATTTGCCTCGTATTGATGATCTGTTTGACTAGCTTCAGGGCACGCGGGTGTTTTCTAAGATTGACTTGCGCTCAGGTTACCATCAGTTGAAGGTTTGGGATCCAGATATCCCGAATACTACTTTCAGGACTCGGTATGGTCATTACAGGTTCCTTGTTATGTCATTTGGGCTGACCAATGCCCCAATAGCTTTTGTGCATTTGATACACAGTGTATTCTATCCATATCTTTACTTTTGTCATTGTCTTTATTGATGACATTTTGGTGTATTCCCGGAGTCGGGAGGATCATAAGCAACACTTGAGGATAGTGCTTCAGGCTCTGAGAGAAAAGAAATTATATGCAATGTTTTCCGAAATGTGAGTTTTGGTTGTATTCCGTGGCATTCTTAAGCCACGTGGTATCGAGTGAGGGTATTTTGGTGGATCTAATGAAGGTAGAAGCAGTGTAGGGCTGGCACAGACCATCTTTCACTATAGAGATCCGGAACATCCTTGGCTTGGCGGGTTACTACCGTCGTTTTATGGTGGAGTTTTTCATCAATTGCAACCCCTATGACCAGACTAACCCAGAAGGGTGCTCCGTTCCAGTGGGCGGAAGAGTATGAGGCGAGCTTTCATAAAACTCAAGACATCTTTGAATATATTCCCAGTTTTAGTATTGCCTATAGGTTCAAGGTCTTATACTGTTTATTGTGATGCCTCGAGGATTGGCTTTGGAGATTGATGCAGGATGGTAGGGTGATTGCCTAAGCGTCTAGGCAATTGATGGTACATGAGAAAGATTATCCTATCCACGACCTTGAGTTAGATGACATTGTTCATGCCTTGAAGATCTGGCATCATTATTTGTACGATGTTCCTTGTAAGATTTATACTGATCACAGGAGCTTGCAGCACCTGTTCAAGCAAAAGGATCTAAATTTGCGCCAGAGGATGTGGTTAGAGTTACGAAAGTATTATGACATCACTATTCTCTTATCACCTGGGCAAGTTCAATGTAGTGGCCAATGCATTGAGTCGCCGGGTAGAGAGTTTGGGAAGTTTGGCTTACCTACCAGCATTAGAGAGGCCTATGGCGATGGATTTCGGGCCTTAGCCACCCAGTTTGTGAGATTGGATCTTTCAGAGCCTAGTCGGGTGTGTAGCTCAGTGCCTCAACTGTGAGCAGGTTAATTATGAGCTCCAGAAACTCGGTGGGTAGGTTCGAGCTGGGTGAGGCTAGAGTATTGGCACAGACTTGGTTCAGGATGCTTTGGAGAAGGTTAAGGTGATCCAGGATAGGCTCCATATAGCCTAGTCCAGACAAAAGAGCTATGCGGATGGGAAGAAGGGAAGAAGGTTCATATGTGCAGATCGTTTTTGAAATTTACGCCCCGATCCCCTATTAACTATTTTCCCTAAGTTTATTTCTACTATTTTGGTTTGCCAGTACGTTTGGTGTTAGGATTCAGAGTGTTTTGGGATACTTAGTCCCTAAATGAGAGCTAAAGAGTTGAAAAATGGTCCGTAACCAAAATATTGTGAAGACGACCTTGGAATGGAAATCCGATGGTTCCGTTAGCTCCATTAGGTGATTTCGGGGTTGGGAGCGTGTTCGGAATGTATTTTGGAGGTCCGTAGCTCATTTAGGCTTAAAATGCCAAAGTTTGTATTTTTAAAGTTTTTGGTTTGATAGTGAGTTTTTGATCCGAGGGTTGAAATGGAATTCCGAAAGCTGCAGTAGCTCCGTCATGTCATTTGGGATGTGTGTGCAAAATTTCAGGTCATTCAGACGTGTTTTGGTTAGGTTTTTGATCGAAAGCCTATTTGGAAGAATATTGAAGTTCTTAGGCTTGAATCTTTGAATTAATCGGGTTTCCGGTGTTGTTTTAGGTGTTTTAAGGATTAGTACAAGTTCGAATAAGGTATTAGGTGGTATTGGTGCTTTTGGTTGAGGTCCCGGGGGCCTCGGGATAATTTCGGGTGGTTAACGGAGGAAATTTCTAAGTTTTGCAGCAGCTGGTATTTTCGCTTTTGTGGCTTGGGAACCGCAGAAGCGGCTACCTCGTCGCATAAGCGAGATTGGTCTTCCCCCTCAGGAACCTTAGAAGCGGTTGATTTTTCGCATAAGCGGTACCGCTGAAGCGGTTATTCGTCCGCAGAAGCGGAATCTGGCCCCTTAAGTGAAAACCGCATAAACGGTTGGTCTTCCGCATAAGTGGGACCGCAGAAGTGGTCGCTTGTCCCCAGAAGCGAAAATGACTGTTCAGAAATAGCAATTTCGAGGGTTTTGATTTCATAAGTTAGAAAGCTCAATTTAAGCTCGAGTAAAGGTGATTTTCAGAGGGTTTTGAAGAGGAAATTAGTGGGTAACGCTTCTTTAATCACTTCTAGTTATATTTCGTCATTTCGTAGTTAAATCCATCATTGAAATTCGAATTTGGGGTTAAAACTTGAAGAATTTGGGGACCAAACTATTGGGCTTTGAGTGAGCAATTGACCTCCGATTTGGGGGATTTCTATATGGTTGTACTCGTGAGAGTACGATGGTTCTGAAAATATGAAAATTATTCGATTCCGAGGCATAGTCCAGAAGGGTGTTTTGGTCATTTTACCTGTTTTCGCGCCCTACCTTTAATTTATAGTAGTGGAATAAGTTGTTTGCAATATTATTTACGATATGCAATTGAACTGAATAGATTTGGGCCATTTGGAGTCGGATACTTGTTGCAAGGGCATGGTTCCTAGTGATATTGAGCCGGTTCGAGGTAAGTGGCTTGTCTAACCTTGTGTGGGGGACCTTTTACCCTTATGACATGATCTTTGAATATTTGAATACCTCGTACGTGAGGTGAAGAGCGCTTACTTGAGCTAATTGTTGTAAACCCCTTTCTACTTGAAGCATTTAAATTGAGATTTCCTGTTTACTTGTTCTATTTAACTGTACTATTTGTATTCCGTAAAACATGTTAGACTAGAAATTACTATTAGTTGTACTGATTTTTTTGCATTTATTCTGAGATTTTGAGTTGTTGTTGTTGTGTGTTTAATTTGGGACTACGAGACGGCTTCCCGGGAGATCCCCCCTGTACTGGATATATTCTGGATTGAGGGTGCGGGATACCAAGAGATCCTGGGCACATATATTTCTATATATTGGGATACCAAGAGATCCCCGGTTTACTTATTGAGGATAGAAAGAGATCCTCAGGATACCAAGAGATCCCCGGCACATGCATTTCTATATATTGGGATACCAAGAGATCCGCGGCACATGCATTTCTATATATTGGGATACCAAGAGATCCCCGGTTTACTTATTGAGGGTACCAAGAGATCCTCGGGATACCAAGAGATCCCCAGTATATGATGAGGATACCAAGAGATCCTCGAGATACCACGAGATCCCTAGTGCATATGAGGAGGATATCAAGAGATCCTCGGGATACCAAGAGATCCCCGGCCGTTATTCCTTGTTGAGAGTAGTATTCCTTGCATTGTTACCTTTGCTTTCTATTATTGTTCTTCCTTATTTATCTGGTTTCGATTCTCGCTGTAGACTTTATTTAAACTGTTTCCGTTATCTTATTATTTATTATATTTTATCTCAGTAGGGCCCTGACCTTCCTTGTCACTACCCAACAGAGGTTAGGCTTGGCAATTACTGAGTACCGCTATGGTGTACTCATCCCTTCTGCGCATGTTTTTCTTGTGTAGATTATCCAGGTACCTCTACTCAGGCGCACTATCCTTGAGGCGAGGAGTTATATGGAGACTTCGAGGTATATCTGCCGCGTCCGCAGACCAGGAGTCTCTATTCTGTTCTAGCTTTAGTATCTAGTTTATTCCTTTCTCTCAGTTGTTTAGATATTCTGGAGTTAGAGCAGTGTTTTACATTTCTATTAGCCCGTTTGTTCCCGTGAGTTTTCGAGTTTTGGGATTGAGTTGTAGACTTCCGCATTTTCTTTGGGTTTGTATAGGCTGAGCGTCCTTATATGCAATCATTAGTTTACATATGTTCAGTTGTAATTAATTATTCCGCAAGTTATATTAAATTTCCGCATTGTTAGGCTTACCTAGTTGTAGGAACTATGTGCCATCACGACATGTTCATGGAGGGTGAACTGGGGTCGTGACAGTTGTATAAATATTAAGGACACAATGTTCTTTACATTTACACTGCACACATGAAGTTAAGGATGCCGTATCCTTAACATTTATACTGCACATATGAAGTTAAAGAAATGATGTCTTAAAGTTTAACAAAGGAAGGTGCAAATGCTAGACACTTTGTCCTTAATATTTACACAACATTCATGAAGTTAAGGACACCATGTCCTTAGTATTTACACAACACTCATAAAGTTAAGGACACTATGTCCTTAACATTTATACTACACACATGAAGTTAAGGACACCATGTCCTTAACATTTACACTGCACATATGTGGTTAAGGACATGATATCCTAAAGTTTAACAACAAAAGGTGCAAATACAAGTTAAGGACATTATGTCCTTATTATTTACACTGCACACATGAATTTAAGGATGCCATGTCCTTAACATTTACATTACACATATGAAGTTAAGGACATGATGTCCTAAAGTTTAACAATGGAAGGTGCAAATACATGATACTTTGTCCTTAATATTTACACACATACATGTAGTTAAGGACACCATATCGTTAATATTTACACAACACCCATGTCTAGAACAAGGTATTTTCGTCCAGGTGAGTAAGAGTTTATTAAGCACTGACTAAAGAGTAAATACATTTTAAACAGTGGCTAAAGAGTTAAGACATCTTTAATTAGTGGCTCCATCTACTATGGGCCCAGTCCTGTTTAACAGTTAGTGGTAAGGATGTGATCGAGACCGAGATGGGCCGAGCCGACCCATCTCGTTGGAGGGGGAAGTGCACAGTTAGCCAATAATTAGAGATGTATTTAGTCTTTAGCCGCTATTTAAAATGTATTTACTCTGTAGCCAATGCTTAATACATTTTTATCTGCTCAAACGAAAATACCCTTGTAGACATGGGTGCCGTGTAAATATTAAGGACATGGTGTCCTTAACTTCATGAATGCTGCATAAATATTAAGTACAAAATATCCTGTCATGTCCTTAGCTTCATATGTGCAGTGTAAATGTTAAGGACATGGCGTCCTTAACTTCGTGTGTGCAATATAAATATTAAGGATATAATATCCGTAACTTATATTTGCACCTTTTGTTGTTAAACTTTAGGACTTCGTGTCCTTAACTTCATATTTACAGTGTAAATGTCAAGGACATAGTGTCCTTAACTTTATGAGTGTTGTGTAAATATTAAGGGCATAGTGTCTTTAATTCCATGAATGATGTGGAAATATTAAGGACAAAGTGTTCTGTCAAGTCCTTAACTTCATATGTGCAGTGTAAATGTTAAGTTTATGGCGTCCTTAACTTCATATGTACAATGTAAATATTAAGGATACTATGTCCTTAATTATATTGGTCAAAATCTGACCACCTCGACCAAGGCGGTCACGATCGTATTTTTGTCACCAGGTAGAGAGTCAAGTCATTCTCATCCCTTCTTAAGGGCATTCGACATGGCCGCCAGAGTAAGGCATCCCCACGACCAGGAAACCCTACTGCCCTAGGTACGCCGAAGTCGTGACAAAGGAAAAAGGGTTTCTTGATTATATATATATCAGCTCAAGTAAGCTCAAAAGGAGGACTGGCTCCAGAATCTCCAAAAAGCAAAGAAGATACACAAATTTCTACCTCAAACGAAAAAAGAAGAAGCTCCATCTTTATATCCCAAAAAAGGGTTGAAACATTTTGTAATTATTCTTCCTTCTCTACGGAGGAGAAAAGCAATGTTTAAAGATTAACGAGATCTTGTAGTATCTTATTCATCAAATATGCAATTGCAGTCATTAAATTTATCGATCCGGTTTTAATTAAGTTTGACTACGATTTACCCCTCTTTATCTTTGATTGATTTGCTTGAAAAGAGTTAAAAATCTTTTGAGTCAAACAATTTGGCGCCGTCTGTGGGAAATTTCCTTGTGAAAACTCCTAGTTCTTCCCAGATCGAAGCAGAGAAACATGAGAAGAGAACTTAACTCACACAAGACGCAGAGACTACACTCTGAGGGAAAGAATACCGAACGGATTGGTGAGGCCTGGAATTCTCTGCCCTATCGGTTTCGAACACCCAAAACGAGGCCAGGAACCTACGCGACGATATCCGGATTGGGGAACATAAGAAAAATCATCATCATCTTGGCATAGCCGAAACCATCTTGTCCGGTGGCGTTCTCTAACCAAACGACCAAAATCAGACGAGAAAACACAGCACATGTGCGGCACAAGCTTATGCAAAAAACTGATGCCTCATGTCCACGACGTGGGACCGTTCGGTACGAAGCGATGCCAGCCAAGCTGGGACTCCTGCGGAAGGGCCTTCGCCATCAAAGAAAAGCAGAGGCTCGACCTCGTTCGAGCTCAGACAGGTCGTTATTTCGATAAGTTCGAAATAACACCCTTAAGGCTAAGGGCCTTCGCCATCAAAGAAAAGCAGAGGTTCGATCTCGTTCGAACTCAAATGGGTCGTTATTTCGATAAGTTCTAAATAACACCCTTAAGGCCAAGGGCCTTCGCCATCAAAGAAAAGCAGAGGCTCGACCTCGTTCTAGCTCAAACGGGTCGTTATTTTGATAAGTTCGAAATAACACCCTTAAGGCCAAGAGCCTTCGCCATCAAAGAAAAGTAGAGGTTTGACCTTGTTCGAGCTCAAACGGGTCGTTATTTTGATAAGTTCGAAATAACACCCTTAAGGCCAAGGGCCTTCACCATCAAGTAAAAGCAGAGGTTCGATCTCGTTCGAACTCAGACGGGTCGTTGTTTCGATAAGTTCGAAATAACACCCTTATGGCCAAGGGCCTTCGCCATCAAAGAAAAGCAGAGGTTCGATCTCGTTCGAACTCAGATGGGTCGTTATTTTTGTGAGTTCACAAAGCGCGATTAGAAAATAGAATGGGGGTTCAGACCCCTCGCGGCTACATCGCATATGTGATCCGTCTGTCGGGCCCGCTAAGGCACGACCCCGACAAACGGAGGGACTAACTGTATTGGTCAAAATCTGACCATCTCAACCAGGACGGTCACGACCGTATTTTTGTCATCAGGTAGAGAGTCAAGTCATTCTCATCCCTTCTTAAGGGCATTCGACACGGCCGCCAGAGCAAGGCATCCTCACGACCAGGAAACCCTACTGCCCCAGATATGCCGAAGTCGTGACAAAGGCAAGAGAGTTTTTCGAATATATATATATATATATATATATATATATATATATATATATATATATATATATATCAG